>OMKL01033667.1:21864-37011 GCA_900302295.1 Parasudis fraserbrunneri
GGGGGGGTGACCTTACTATCAGATTGGGTCAGAGAACAGCTGCTACTGCAGCAGGTGACGAGTCTTCCTACATTTGTAAAATACTTTAGGTCCTCACAGAGTTTTGTATTTAGCCTGAGATTATTGTTCGCAGAACAAATGACTCAGTTTCCCCTGTCAGTAGCAGTGAGTTATACCCTGTCATCAGAGATAAATAAAGGCCAGCTATAGGCCTATGTACTGTCAAACTTTTGGTTTCCAACAATAACCTCTTTCATGAACACCTGATCATTTTTGTCTGTTGAAGCAAATAAATACTTACTACTGGGAATTTTACATTATCCTGAATATTTTTAATGTTACAAATTGGTACAAAAGCAGCTCAAAATACATTGTATTTCAAATCTACTACTCAAAAGTACACATGCTATTTTACACAAAAACTCCACAATGTATCCATAAACTCAGTATTTTCTACACATATTTTCTACATAAACAGTTGTGTGCTATTTCTGTATGCATCACAACTGTACAACTTTAAGTCCAACCTGTAAATAAATACAAATATGAAATACATTTTGCCATTCTATAAATATTTTACACACTGTACATAGAAATGTAAAACAACTATTCAAAGCAATTTCAGCCCATAACTTCCCATAGTCCTTGAAGAGTGAATCCCTCCTTCAGCTTTTCAATAGCGATGCCCAGCTCCTCGGAGTACACAGGCTCCCGGTCTTGTTGCTAGGGAACAACAGTACAACAAAGAAAAAAGGCATAGTTTACATACTCATTTTAAGGGTTTCCTTCAAACACGCTGTATATGTTTTTAAGAATAAATGCTATCCACATTTTATTACACATTATTTCAGATCTTCATTTAGAGCTGAGAATGAAACTGGTTGTGAGACTTTACCTTATTGCCATCAGCAAAGTAGGCCTGAAAAACAAGCAAACACAAGTCTTACAACTGAGTGAAAGCACAATGGCATTTCACTGTAATGGAGATATAGTTGTCAAATAAGTAAAAGTGTGAAACATGAGCATTCGGGAACATAAATTAATGTTTATGGTACATTGTGTTGGATGCCATTAGCAACCTGCTATTTTGGGAGAGTGAAAACCAACCATAGTCTCCCAGGGAGGGGCAGGATGAGAGCTTGGATAGGGGAAGGTGGGGGGGGACTCACAGTGAAAGCGTCAGTCTGCTCATCAGGCTCTATTTCTACGTCGTCAGGAGGTTGCTCCACTGTCAGCTCCTCCAGTCGCTGAGGCTGGAATCATTGTTAGAATGGAATACAGCTATGACAACCATACAACCAATAGGGGGCAGAGACATACCATCACACCAATATATATATACTGTATGTTCTTATAGTGTTTCCTCTACATTCATTCAGCGGTGCACAACCACAGCAAGAACACTGCCACCACAGTTGGATAAAATGTGAAAATACCAAAGCAGTATAATATAGTTGAATTTCACTCAAAAAGTACAGGGCCAGTGTCAAGCAATAGTATTCTCATCATAATACAATACCCAAATAATACCCACTTTGTTTGGCTTTGGTCTGATGTGAAAGTGCAATACCAAGAGGGGCGCTTTTGCCAAGAGGTCGCCGTTTGATGGCATAACATATTCTACCTTTAAGTGCTGCAGCCTGCAGTGGAACCAAAACTGGAATGAATGTGGAACTAAAACCAAAGATGTCCTCCAACCACCATTGCAACAAAACAATTGCAGAGGAAACACTTATACTGTATATTGTGAGGGGAATGTAAATCAAAAATGCATAACTTTGCAGCAGTAGCTGAAATTATAATCAAGTGACCTTGTGTTTTTATTTGGCAGATCATTTTGTCCCGTTGTTCAGCCAGTTATTTGCTTTTTCTTAGATTTCTTAGACTAATGCCAAACTGAAGATGCGAAGCTGGCTACCTTTTCCTCCATTTCATAGTCCACTCCAAAGATGGGATTGGCAGAGTACACCTTATGTAGTGAGTTGATCTCCTTAACTGCATCCTGAAGCTTTTCCAAGGGGTCGATCTTAAATCCAAGCACATAGCCTCCAGTCTAAAACAAAGACGACAAAGTATGATTGCTGCAAATGTATCAAAATGGTCAATACACAACATGGGACATGTCTGATGTTAATTGTCAGTGACTAGGCCAAGGTAGTATGACTTACAACAGCAAACAAAAACAAAAAAATCCAGATTGAATTACCTGCTGTGAGCTCTCGATTACCAAAGCCAAGCCGAACTTTGAGTCTCTTATTCGGATGGAGCGCTTTAAAAGAAGAAATCGTCTATTAATTAGATGTAGATACAATCCTATTTTTATCTTCTTTTTATTATAATTCTATTTGTTTAATTTTTTCTTAAAAATAAGGACAGATGTACTGACATCACAGCAAACAGTATAAATACCATAGTCATACCATAATGCTATTTGTTCAGAAAAAATATGACTTATGACTTTACAAAGAAAAAACGTTGCAGTTTGTCATGACCTCGTTTATCTCAAGCACTCGAGAACTGTGGTTGTTTGGGAGAGAGAAATGTTTACAACTGTATTGAAATGCATTGAAATCCACTCAATAAAATACATTTTTGAATTGTTGTATTATTGGTTCAGTTCGGAAGGCTTGGGATTTGGATGAGCAAGGTTCTCTACTGTACAATACTTACAATCTGTAGATAAGGAATGCTGACATTGAAGCTCTCGTTCATGTTGGCATGCCACACAATCCGAACGTTGGTGATGAAAAAGGTTCCAAGATTACCCTAAAATAAATCAACCCAAGACAACAATGAGAATCCCTCACATGAACTAGATATGCATGCAGTCTAGTAATGCATTAATAGGACTAATTTGCTCTTATTCCAAACGAATTATCTCATGAACACTTCCAGTGGGTAGAGTACCTCAGTTGGCCCCAACCCAATTAAAATTTCAGCTCCATGCAACTTTCTCACTCCCTCTGTAATGCAGTGATACACAGAGCAACCTCTCGGGCAACATTGCCTGTGGAGTTGTCTCAGCATTGTTGCTTAAATCACATAGAAACATATTGTTCCCAGTAAATAGTTGAACAGATTTCTGACCCTGTGTCTTACTTTGTTGCCTGTTGCGTTGCCAATCTATATTACCCAAAAAAATCTACCCTGTGTATTAACACACTTAGGTTGGGTACAGATAGTCCTGTTGAAGCCTGCAAGTAAAGATGGTCACTGTAACACCACCACTACCTGCCCTGTGTAGTAAGCAGAATGGGAAATGCAGTTAATTATCCTATTTGCTGAAGTCCAATCTCAGAAAGAGACACAGTACCTGGTCACTGGATAGATTCCACACTCCGTTAATTTTATCATACACCTGCTCCCGAGGCAAGAGTCTGAGCTGTTTGTTTTGAATGAGAGCCCCTCGCAATTTGAGGTCGCGGTACATTTTGGAGGTCTCATATGCCCTACAATGAAGCAATATATAAAATTAGTTTGCCAAACGTGACATTCATTCTGCTGTGTTTCTTCTCTGTTCATTGTTTCAGCTGTGGTGGGTTACTACAGAAATAATATTATCATCATTGCTACAAATAATGTGAAATTGATAAAACATTGTAATAGTTTTCCCTGAAAACACAAACTAGTCTAGTATGGGTTGAATGTTTAGAACTACTGTTGCTATCACAATAAAGTATCCCAATACCAACAGTTTTAGTCCAATAACCTGGGGTAAAACTGGGACCACAATAAGGACAGTTGTGGTACCCAGACCAAAATGACTCTTCCCACCACTGCTATAACAAAATCACAGAGGAAACAAAATTCTGATATGTGACAAGATATAAGACTAAAGAGATATCAACATTATTAACCTTTAACCTTTACATAAGATTTGCTAAGCAGCATGTATACGCTCTTTTTCCCCAATATACACTTATAGTTACACCAGCTCCCATCTTAGAGCTGACCAGTACAGCCATAATCTTCTACTTTTTGCCATGAGCAGCTCCACTGGAGCAGTTGAGGGTTACATGCCTTGCTCAGGGGCATTTCACTGGCAGTTGTTGAGAGAGGGGGAGGGCGTCAACTAATTTCCCTGCCGTTCCAAGGATTCAAATCGGCAACCTTCCAGTCACAAGTCTGCTTCTCTAACCTTTAGGCTACCACTGCCCCCAATAAACATGACATGTTTAGAGCTAACTTATATGTAACCAAAATACAGGCCATGAGCATTGTTATACCTGTGTACAGAGATGACGGAGGTGAACAGCCTTGGACTTCCTGGAACCACATTGGTGAAAATGAACTCAAATCTGGTGTTGTTGGACTTTGTCAGGATGTAGAGTGCTTCCGTCTGGCCTCTGAGTTTCTGGAAAAGTACATTCAGATCTTAGAGCAAACATATAAATGTAACCAACATATCTCAGTCTTAGTCACATTTAAATTATTTGATACAGGCTAGACTTACAGAGTTAGCTGTCCTTGTTGTGATGTTTATGATGGAGTTGTATCCCACAGCTGAAAAAAATGCAAAAGTGAAGTCACTCTGATGTATATTACAGCCTGGTCTTAAGATGTTTTAACACTTGGGTTTGTTTTGAGCCATTTGAACCCAGCGATTTTGCATTTCTTGTTCACATCTGGGAGGAGGAGGTAAAGTGGTGGTCTGAGTATTATTCCCAGTAAGGTGAAACTGTTTATTAATTAGCTGAAAGCACAAGCCAGGTGACCATGACTAGAATGATAGCTGATGAACATTAAAAATGACTAAATCAGTGGTGCCTTTTTCAAGAGAGGATGAGAGGCACTTTCATTCACCTGATCAAAATCAAAAAGGCCATGTTGTACTATGTCTCATGATTTTACCAAATAAAGAAGCACAGTGTAATTCATGAGTAGTAAGGGGACTTAAAACCTTTGGTTTCACCAATAACCACACTCAAGTACCATGTTATTCCAGCAGAGGGCAGCAATATTCAACAGAAATTATGAGGCTGGGCAGCTGTCCAACTTCACCACACAGCATGAAACAATGCAACAAATATTATAATCCATCTATGAATGTGACTGAACTCACACAAGTTGACTCTTGGCAGAGCCAAAGAATGCCAGATGATCCTCAGGTTTGTTACCAAGAGTCGTCCTGCAAGATAAAATGAACAATGACATCGAAATCTGTATTGAACCATATCTGTATCGATCCATATCAGATCACTAGGGCTTTTTTATTCTAGTAGCCTAAGTTAAGCACCTCGATCCCCATTGTTCCCTTTGGTATCTTCTATTGAATCAAGACAGTCTATCAACACCTCTCCTGGACGAGTTTTCATTTGCCTGTGAGGGAAAATAGAGTATTATAGACTATTTTAAGCTGTTTACATAAAGAGACAAAAGCACTGCCACAGAAGACATTAACATTAGTTATGGTGCCATATCTCTATAACAATACAACAAAAAAATAGAAAATAAACAAAAGATAAAATAGAGCAGTGCATAGGTTTTATTTCCACTGGAGGCTGTAGACATTTAAAACCTGTGCAATGATGATTATTCAGCCAGAAAAGGCTTATTGTGTAATGTTAATGTTAGGAGTGTTCTTTTTTCAGCTTAATATGTATCAGTTGATTTGTAGTAACTGTTTTGGTGCACCCTCTCTGAGCACAGCCAACTCTCAGTATGTTGAGGGGACATGGCCCTCTGTTCATTGAAAGAAGATGTAAAGCTAGCATCATAATACAGGACACATTAGAATGTGAACAAATTCATGGGACCAGTGTGATCAGTTGCTAGGGGAGATTAACAATGGCCAATATTGACTTAACCCGTGATAGCAGGTTACTTGTTTGTCGACTGATATCCTTTACAACAGTGGTTCTCAACAAGAGGTCAGGGCACCCCCAGGGGTCCTTGAGGAGGTTCCAGGGAGTCCCCAGAAAAATTTGGACTAGTTAAACTGTCACTATTTCCTTCACTAGAAGTTAGGCCAATGAGGGAATATATAAGAGCGACTACTCTAATCTTGCCAATGTTATCTCCCCACCTACAGTGACAGTTATGGAATTCTGGACTAAATCATATCGAACAACAAATATCTTCTCAGATGGGGGTCCCTGAGACAAAATCTACTCAAACCACTGCTTCACAACTACCAACATACTGGCTGATGGGCGAATCCGGGTAACAGACTAGATCATGATCTTTTACATGAAGCAGAAAGATTGGCTCTGAAATGGTTTGCTTACGTTGACAACCAGAATGATCGTTTCTCATGGAGTTTTAGTTATACCTCCATGGGCTTACTTTAGTCATACATCCACAATACTCACGGCAATAACATTTTCCGTTACTTTACATTGACATTTTCTGTTAAACAGTGCAATCAGATTGAAAAACACAATTTTCCTTGCACTGGTCCTTTAATCAAATTTAGAGAATGCTCTAACGTTAGCGTGTGTTAATAGCAGCAGTTAATTAGGTAGCGTTGAGGTTAGTTCACTGGCATATTCAGGCCTGCAAGCTAGCAGCAACGGCTAGCCTACTTAGCTACATTATATAGCACCGACGGGGAATTCAAAACAAATGCAATTGTTCAACTTACTGTGTCGTTATGTCAAATCTAACGTCTCTATCCTCCCAAAGAGCATCCAAAACAGCAGCCATGATTTTGTTTTTGTAAGGTTCCGGCTGGTGGCTTTTTGACAGACTTCTGTAGCCGTCACCTCTAATCCTCGCTGATTAGCTCAGTGTCAAGCCAGCCTAAATAAGGGATTTACTTCCGGTCTGAAATGGACTAGAAATATCAAAATAAAAGTCATTATAAAACCTAAAAGTCCATAATACAAGGTTTTCTGTGTGGAATGTATTAACTATAGTTACAAAGTAAACAAATTAATGTTGAAAGGTCTGCTAAATGATCATATATACAAATATATGTATTTAATATTATAATCCCAGTTATAAGCCTATAGGCTAATAGGCCTTATAAAAAGTGGACAAAAGAAGACTCGGATACAGAACATAAACCACATGATACAGGAAGCCCTCTTTTTTCATAAACACAAGAATGTAAACCCCTAGTAGCGTCTAATTCATATCTGGGAGCTTTAGAATGCAGCCTAAATAACCACTTCGTACTACCTGTTACAGCCTATTGGATGCATGTATTATAGGCCTTATAAAAAGTGAACAAAAGAAGACTCAGATACAAAACATAAACCAAATGATTTCAGGGATAATGATAGACCCAGATATGAATTAGATGTGATTATGGGTTTAAACTCTTGTGTTTATCATTTGATTTATGTTTTGTATCCTAGTCTTCTTTTGTTCAATTTTTATAAGGCCTATGCATGTGGCCCATTGGCAGTAACAGGCCCTAGTGTACATGATAAATAGTAGTCACCATAATTACTTAATAATTGTTTTTACATATGTTTTGCGGCTTTTTCTACACTCTAGGTTTAATGTAGAGGTTCCTCCAAGTATTGTGACATGATTGTTATTGTGCTGTACTGCCAGACACTTGATCAAATTCATTACTTTGTGTCGAGTTCCACACATTTATTTTGAAGGCAAAATCTCTCCACAGGAAGTCTTGTTTTATTTTAATTAAGCTAGCTTGACACCGCTCTCTGTTAGCAGCGTCAGAATCACCGTGGTAACAGACGGCAAGTGAGAAGGACAAACTGAACTGTGTGCAACAATAAATCATTCATATGTTGGCCTGTATTTTTCAAACCTACCTAGATTTCATATTCCTTATCCTTATGTTAGAAGTTCTGTTTATGATGATGGTTGTTGTTGTTGTTGTTGTTGTTGTTGTTGTTGTTGTAGTACATAATAACAAGTTACATGAAATTAAATCAACCAAATGTTTTTGTTTTTTAGGTTTTTTTTAATAAAAATGTACAAATACAATTATTCAGACATACACAAAGTGACCCAAAATGTAGACCACAGTCCAATATGGCATGGAAAAAGACAGCATTATTAATCATCAATTATACAACATTTTCCCAGTATAGACATCTGAAGATATCATTCATACAAACAGCCCTCTGCTAAGGCTACTTGCTATGTCCAAAATGGACAAAGCAAACAAAAATATTCAGAGCATAGTTCACTTTTCAACAATTCATATAACAATACATAGTAAACAATAAGTGTCATCTCACGATGGCCAGAGACGGTCTATAATGAAAGACTTTGCTATGGCTGTCTCACTTGAAATATTTAGTGTCCATAAAAGCACTTGGCTCAAAGAGGTATAAGAAGGATCTGACATGTAGGATAAACCTGAATCACAATTTTTTTTTTTAAGTTGACACTTCACACAGCCAACCCTGTAAAATTACTCTGAGGTAATAATAATGAATACTCTTTGTGATGCCACAAGTGAGTAAGGTAGTCACTAATTTCAAATGAATGAAACCGTAATATGTGGGAAAGAATTTCATTATTTCTGTTTTCTATAGCACCACGTTTCTTCAAAATTGTGTGTGTGTGTGTGTGTGTGTGTGTGAGTGTGTGTGTGTGTAAGTTTGTCTGTGTTTGTGTGCATGCATGTTTGTGTAAGTATAGTTTTTTCTGAATGAAACTGACAGTGATAACGTACACTGCAATTAGATACCATCACAGCAGACTGTATATTGTAAGTAAAGGTTTAGAAGAGTCCACTCCATTTTGGCTTCCCAGTAAGATCTTTGGATGAGCGCCAAACTTATTCTCATTTCATCCAGCTGTGAAAACAAGAATTACGTTCAGAAACATGACTTTAATAAGAACACATTAAGATTTACTGTCACAGGATCTACAAGGCTTACCTATTCTAGACAGGACACATGTCTTCTTGCATTCGTCCTCTGTCTCATAACGGTTGTCATTTCCACCACAGCCTCCATACCAGAACTGTGCGCAGGCGTTGGCCTGTCTGTCGTAGTACCAGCGGATGGTGTACTCTCGACAGGAGCCTTGGTCCAAGCCCAGGTTACAGCGGGGATCAAGAGGGAGGGACTCTGACAGAAAAATGACATACATAAATTAGTTCCAAAGAATAAAGATTTACCCTGACAGAAATTATCCTGGGGGCTTTTGTACACACTTCATTTTGTCAATGAAGACTCTTCAGTAAACTCATTTCTGCAAGTGAGAAGATTGTGTGTGGGAGCTCTTTTCTATTTACTATCATACATCATCAGTCTACAATCTCCTTGCTTAAACAAGGACACACAGTGTCACAGACGTAAAGTATTCTCGCATCCGACTGAACTGGTCTTATACAAAGTGCCATGCCTGTGAGCCGCCACTAGGGGCAGAGTAGCTAAGTGTGAGTGAATTGCTGGATGAGTGAGTGAGTGAGTTAGTGACATCCATAGAGGTGCTTTGCATTTAAAAACACACAAAACTCGCTCAAGATGACAAGTGAAGTCAGAATTAGTCCTACTCACCTTCAGTCACAATAGGAATCTCCACAGGCTGCCATTGGTTGGAGGTAGATGATGAAATGGAACCTGATGCTGATGAAGACACTGCTGCAGATGAGGATGAAGATGATGATGATGATGATGATGATGATGATGAGACTGCTACATTGGAGTTGGAGTTTTCCCCCACAGGCAATATGGATACATTCTTGTTGACGACAGCCACAGTGTTACCTCCCAGGACACGGGTGCCAAAGTCTAAATCTTCACCATCATCATCCTCTTCTTCCTAGTTTGCAACACCAGCACAAAAATTATAAGTGTTTAGTTGAACTGTATTACTTAAAAGTTTTCAGATAAGTGATGTTTTCAAACCTCATTATCTAAAGACTAGGTTGGAGTGTTGTATGTTAAGATGGTAGCATTTGTGTATGTATCATATTCATATCCCAAACTAACTGAATTGACGATGCAACTTCAAGTACAGTGTGTGGGCTACTCAAAAAAAATCCCAATGAACTTACATATATATGGTTCTTTGTCATGAGACTTAAATTGTGCTGGCTGGATCCAGGCCCTGGAATTGCTGTTCTTTTTTTTCAGATTCAGTTCAGATGATTCATCGGACTATAAATTGCCTGAATTGAATATTATTAAATAAAAAAAATAAAAAAAATAATAAAACAGGCCAGGAGTGGGCACAGTGAGTCAGGGGGCTGGATCCAGGCTATCCATTGTGAGAAGAGCTAAATTATTCTGTGATGAATGTTTGCAGGATGAGATTTAACTGTTATGATTGACATGTACCTGCACTGGGAGGGGACCTGCATTGATGGGCAGCTCAAAGGTATCTCCACGCCCTCGGATGTGGCTCTGGCTATTGGGGCGTCTCTGATTTTGGATCTCCTCTTCAAGGGTCACATAACCATTGTTGCCATATCCATTGTTTCCATACACATTATTGCCATAGCCATTATTCCCAAAACCATTATATCCATAGCTGTCTTCTCCATGTCCATTGTTACCATGACCACTGTTGCCATTCCCATTCCCATAGCCGTTTGTGATGCGATTGTAGATAAGAGCGCCATTTTCATCTTCACAGAACTGGCTGACAAGTTTGGACTCCAGTGCTGGAAAAAAAAAAGATTTCAATTTTGGATTTCTCAATTTCACTTTCTTCATAATCACTCTGTAAAGAAATGTTGAGTTTGTAACATGGCACCTACAACATCACTTTCTTTTTAATGAACACATTGCTGACAGTGTGACATTAACAACATTGTGTTATTATTATATTATCACCTGGCAAAGTATTGAAGTCATCAATAAGATACATATGTTCACTGTCGGGGTCAGAGGCGATGAGATTGAGCTCCCGCAGGAACTCAGCCTGTGTAGGATCAGAGGAATTAACAATCCCCAGGGCGTACATCTCAATGTTGGCAGCGTGAGCCTCCCGCACGGCAATATCAAGTTTGACAGGCTCTCGTTTGTCTGTCTGTCCATCCGTGATGACGATGGCCACTTTTCTGACTCCGGTCCGGGCGCTGAAGAAAGCATCCTGGGTGGCCTTTCTGATGGCAGTGCCAGTGTAGGTGCCCTCGCCCATATAAGGCATTTTCCTGATGGCCTGCTTGACGTCTTGTTTGGTCATGTAGCGGACCAGGTTGAACTCCAAATGCACATCCAGGCTGTAGAGAACCAGTCCAATTCTAGTGGCATTACGTCCGACTGTGGTACGGTCCACTAGCCTTGTCACAAAGTCCTTGATGATTTCGAAGTTCTCAGGACCAACACTTTCTGAGCTGTCAATGACGAACACAAGCTCCATTGGCCTCTCCTTGCACTTGATGCCACACCCTGAAAAGAGAGGAATACATCTTTGTAACATGACTAAACTTTCACCCATGCTTCTTGTTTTACATTTCTTTTGTTATTGCAATGAGGTTGCAGACTTACCGCATATTTCTTTGATCAGCTTAATGATGTCTTCTCTCTGTAAAAGACAAGGGTATGTGCTATATCAATATGGTAGCTATGAAATCAGTTGTCATGCAATCGTGGGGTATTATTTACTTTATTTACTCACGGTTAGGCCTGCTTCCCCTTTCACTCCTGGACTTCCCTGGAGATTGGAAGGAAAAAAAACTGTCAGCAAAATTATTTGAATATATGGACCAAAGGCTCACTCTCCTTAGTCTTGGAGTAGGAACTGAAGCTTTGCTATAGATCTGCAATTTTATGGCAGGGCATCATCAGAAGGTGAAAGACCAAGGGCATATCTTATTACATGATATCATATCTTGGAGTCCCCCACTTAACCAGGGAAACATACAGTTGTCTTCCCTCCACTGATTAACAGTTTTCTCATGGACATAACTCTAGCACACAAACGAAGACGTTAAAAGCTACTTGAATGTAAAGAGGAAGATCTATTAAATGCCAATTAGGTACAGGACAAACTAATGTGCAACAAAACAAAATCCTGAACACAGTAAATGGCTTTTCTCCATGCAGCAAGACACAATAAGGCAACATGTTTTAAGCTCAAAGCTCTGCACAACAATATCCACTATTGTGGGTATAACCGATGGTCCCCGGCTACTGGCAGGCACTTTGCACTCAGCACTAGCCACTGTCTAGCCTTAAACCACAAACCCTCTACTTATCAGCACCACATGACCACTATTTTTTAATGCAACAGTCTTATCCGGTCCGCCACCTGAAAAGGATCCAATTCAGGTAGCGAAGCCGGGGTATTTCAACTTAGGAGTGAGTTTACACCAAGGGGCTTCAACCTCATTACATGCACCTTTTTTGGAAGTCGATATTTTCCCTGCTGCTTGTACGTGGGTAACTCTAGCACGCACTTGGATGCTACAACTTCCTCACACCATCCATCTTACACTCACAGAAATCTCATTAGCGTCAATAAAAAGTCTGATATGCTTACAGATTCACCAGGAACCCCAGGATCTCCCAGGTCTCCTTTTATTCCCTTGAAGCCCCTTTCGCCCTGTAAGCCACGGTCACCCTAGAATGAGAGGGGAGTAAGTCTGTCGTCAGAGACAAGTTAATCAGATATCATCCAGAACAGTATGAAAGGTACATATAACACTTTTACCTTTTCTCCTGGAAATCCCTCTCCTGGTGCCCCCCTAGGCCCAGTCACACCCTGAGACCCTGGCTCACCCTGAAATTAGATCAGTTGTACTAAATCTTATCGATGTGTCCCCAAAACACATGGTTTATGTAAAATCGATTAACCTTCAGGCATATGAAGAGCTTGGATGATCAATACTACTGCCCTTAAAGGTGCACTCTGTTAGATATTTGATTGTTTGGAATGAGGACCGTGTAGACTCAACCATGTACAATTACATGGAGTAAGCATGTACAGTAACAGTTGAGTCTACAAAGTCCTCATTCCAAATGATTGAAAATATTACTGAGTGAATCTTACACAAAGTACAAGTACCTGAAAAAAGTGCTTAAAGGTGAATGTCCATTATGTTGTACTAATAAAGTGAACCATGGGGGTGAGACTTACCTTCGGGCCTTGAATACCTTCTCCTGGAGGTCCAGCTGGACCTGATGGTCCTGGCCTTCCAATGTTACCCTTAAAACAAATTATATCAGAAGTATTAGAAAGAGTCTGATTGCTGTTGTATTAGTCAAGTAAAACAGACTTGAAACTTAATATCGTAATGTACTGTGACATCTATCTATATATTGGTGACATATAGATATGGATTGATACACTGATCATGGTAACATCATGCCATTTGGCACAAAGTTTCGCTTACTGGTGGTCCCTGTAAACCCTCTCCAGGTGGGCCAGGCAAACCTGGCAATCCCCTGAAGCCAATGTCTCCCTGGAACAGACATATCAGACATATAACATGTACTGTAAGAATGAATAAATGATTTTTATTCGACAATGCAATGAATGCACAGGAATTTGCCTTGGTGATATAAGTGCACACAAGTCATAGTATACACAGCACATACTGACAGACACGGTACAGTAAGACTTCATAGGACAGTGCAAGACACAGACTAAACACATCACTCAACATATAACATACAGTGCTAGATACTTACATATCCCTTGGGGAAATGTAAATATACAAGTATACACATACCTTGGGACCAGGAATTCCTATCCCTTCAGGTCCCTGCTCTCCTTGTAAGCCAGGCAGGCCAGGAGGACCCTAGACAAGGCATGTACAACAGTAAATACACCATTAATTTGCATATGGCTTCACTGACACATACAAATGAGAAAAACATTGGGATTTGGTAGTAGTACTAACCACGGGCCCAGGGAAACCATCACCTTTTGGACCAGCTGGACCATGTGGACCAGGATTACCACGATCACCCTGTTAACACAGCAGTTATTCATGAATACCAACCACTGACTGTATCAATAAGATGAAAATAACAATTAAAGATGTACTTTGTACTTGCATAGATTCAACCATTAAATTACGTGGTTATTCGTACAATTGAACGTGGTTGAGTCAACACAGCCCTCATTCCAAACAATTGAAAATCTTCTTTTGAGTGCACCTTTAAAAAAGGGGAGGTTGTTGTCTACAAATGGCTATGCTTACCTTTGGACCAGGCAGACCAAGCCCTGTTTCGCCAATAGGCCCAGATGGGCCAGAAGGACCTACATCACCCTGGAAGAGAGATCAGGACAAGAAAGTCACAAAAATACGCTTATCGGCAGCAGCGATCTGGTGGCACATTGCTATGGACTCTGTCTGACACTGAGTCTGACTGAAGGCTGGTTGTCTGCCTGCCAAGACGTGTGTAAAGAAACAGAGTCGGTGATAATAGATTTGTAGAGTATTACCTTGGGGCCTGTTATGGCCCGTCCTGGAAGTCCTGGCATGCCCAGACGGCCTGGTGCACCAGGCTCTCCCTGGAAAACAAGAGTTGGCAAGGAAGTGAAAATCAAATTCAAACAATCCTTTCATTGCCAACATCTTGCAAAGAGGTTTGACCTACTGATGTAAGTATTTGGGTTGATTTTAAAGGTGTGATATTGGCCAAGAACCAACCAGAGTACAGACCTCCACCAAGGCCTAACAATCTCCCAATGTTGTCGTTACATTCACATGGAATATATTACTGGGTAGATGACAGAAACAAGTTATTTTTTAACTGTTTTTATTTATTTATTTATTTCTATAATTCTTTATTGGAGTTCTCAAGAGCAATGTCAATTGAACATCCACATAGTCATCCAGCAAGCCAGAAAAAATAACAAACACAACCAATGTAAGGGGAGGGTCCAATTCGTTAGGATTGGGCACAGAGAGAAAGAAATGTGGTTGGGAATATGAGGTCCACTCATGTGGACATACAGGACACATTAGCACCTCTGAATATGCAACGAGTAAACATATTGAACATGATAAAACAAAGCAAACCCATCAACACCCATGAACCACAAAGAGAGGTATCTGAAGGCACCAGAGCACAAAACAAAACCTAATGAGCTAAACAAGGTCTCATAGATAAATACCAGAAACAAGAGTTAATGCTATTGCCAATCTCAACAGATCCAGGCTATAAATCCATATGGTGGCGCTAAAGGAACGGTCACAGGGTCACCAAAATCAACAGGTTTCTCCCTCTAGGGGTCATGCATGTGCACAGCAAATGTTATGGCAATCCGGCCATTGCTTTTCGAGATATCTTGTTCACTCAGACAGATTACAGA
>OMKL01033667.1:37031-49016 GCA_900302295.1 Parasudis fraserbrunneri
AGGTCTCATAGATAAATACCAGAAACAAGAGTTAATGCTATTGCCAATCTCAACAGATCCAGGCTATAAATCCATATGGTGGCGCTAAAGGAACGGTCACAGGGTCACCAAAATCAACAGGTTTCTCCCTCTAGGGGTCATGCATATTACAGCAAATTTTGTGATTGTATGACTTATGGCCATATGTTTATTTCAAAATGGAAAGTTTGGCCTGATGATGGCGCTAGAGGAAAGGACAGGGGGTCACCAAAAACAATAGATTTCGTCCTCTTGGGGTCATGAATGTGCACAGCAAATGTTATGGCAATCCGGCCATTGCTTTTCGAGATATCTTGTTCACTCAGACAGATTACAGACAAACAAACACAAACAAACATTCGAGACTGATTACATAACCTCCATGGCAATATAGAAAATGTATTGCTTGTACTGTAAATGTACTGTGTATTGTTTTGGCTCATATAAGCAGTTTTCATAGACCCTTTTTTCATCAATGTCATCAAAAGCAAAACTCATTTCCAAATTGCACATGCATCTTTTGTGTTTAGATTTCAGTGAGGACTTTGCTGTGCTACTTAATGATGTAAATATAGGTCTTTTTGACTCAAGTGTAATCATTTGACTACAAAACACCTACATGCTGCATAAGAGAAGTTTGATGGTCATTTCATGCCCATTTTGGAACTCTAAAACACTGGTCCCCATTCACTTCAATTGTTTTGACAATTGACCATGACCACAGCCTTGCTGGTCTCCGGCTGTAATATGTAATGCTACGTTACGCTAGTGTTCATACTAGTCAGTGTGAATTGTAGCTAGCATAGCGTTACATATTATAGCTGGGGACAAGCAAGTTTGTGGCATGGTCCGTTGTCAAAATCGACCATATGATACAACCATTTGCTAATGTATTCCACCCACTCATTAATTGTATATGAATCTAGAAGTTGGTTACCTCAACGATCTTTGGTGTACCCTCTTGTTGACTAGTTGTCACAACGTTGTGCGTTGTATAACAATGTTGTAGACAATTTGTAAGTCACTTTGGATAAAAGTGTCAGCTAAATGACTAAATGTAAATGTAAATGTAAGGGGCATTCTGGATGAACGCATGTGACTAAGCGAAGATAACCGAACACATGGACAAGTCGGACGTCAAATGTTTCCATCCGCAATGTCCCTGGAGCCTTCCATTGCCAAATTGCATACACATCCCAAAAACATCATCATTGTTTACAAACAGTAAAAGGGTCTTTCTACAATGTTAAAATAAGCAGGGTCTGGATCCATGATTCTGATTGGCTAGTAAGCGTCACGTGACCTCCATTTTGCAGGGTAAATCACACGATCTATCCCGCTTGGGAAGCTGAACCAGGAACTGTCAAACAGACCAACTGGTCGGTGCGCTGTTTTCACAACTATGTGTCTTTTTTAATCATATCTAGTAGTCTAACTGTTGTAGAAAAGCAATTAACCGGCTGCGCCTCGGGATACGACTATACAACCGGGCATAAATCCACCCATTTACCCCTTCCTCTTGGGGTTAATTGCTTTAATATATCATGGTGAAATATTATTACCCTCATTCAAATGGTGTTCCTATTCTCACCTTTTGTCCTGAGGGTCCAGTGATCCCGGGAGGTCCATGTAATCCACGGATGCCCCTCTGACCCTGGTCGCCCTGGGAGGGGTTGCAGTACACATCATTAACTATACACTGACCTTACGGATGGATGGGTATGAATACGAAATATACCTTCTCTCCTTGAGTGCCGATTCCTGGTGCTCCCTCAAGACCTCTCTGGCCAGGTAAACCAGGCTCCCCCTGAGAAAGAAAAGAACAATGTGACACATGACCTCTCTCTCATCAGACTTCATGATATCATCAAATCACAAAATCACTTTACCAGAATTGTTTTTTTTAGTTTTTTTTTTTAACCATATTTGTTCCATTGTACGCTAAGCCAGTGGACAAAAATCACTGGCTGGGCTAGGTCAGGCTAGGCCCAGTTGCAGGAAACTGGATCCTGGTATGTACAGTCGCAGCCACTGTATCCTGTAATAGGACTGAATTGGCTACTGTGGACTTTTATTTCTTCATGCAATGGATCATAATTGGTAAATTGTAACACATATATTCCTATTGCCTTCTGGTGCCTGAAATTTCTTTTCTAAATTCTCTCTCAACATTGGCGAATACAGAGCACTCATAGTACAGCAATCATGCAGTTAAAAGTGGGACGATGTTCGAAATATAGTCATTAAGTACTGTACCTTCTGTCCTGGAGCCCCATCCTCCCCTGGAAGACCAGGTAAACCACCCAAACCAGATGCCCCAGGCTCACCCTGAAACAGCAGAACACTGTAAGTCGTTTTTATTTTCTTCTTCTTTTTTTATTTATTTATTTATTTTTATTTATTTTATTTATCCCATGGAGATTTGTTGAGCACATGTATACTCACTTTGTAGCATTCCCCCTGCTTCACATTCACACTGTTGCATACATCAATCTTGGAGCTGCCCAGTATTACTACAATCTTGCACTGAAGGCCACTGAGCAACCCCACTGTACCAGTGGGAGGTTTGCACATGAACGGTAGTTGTTGAGGGAGGGAGGAGCATTATTCATTCATTTCTCCCACTCAAACTTCTTTAACCTTTAGGCTACCGCTGCCTTGGTTAGTACATTCAGCATTTTAGCACTTCCATGTCCTCATATTGACCAAGAGGAGTTGGTCTATTTGAATGTATTTGTTGGTTTATTTTCAAACTGGTTCATAACAGTATTATGCACTACTGTAGGTGGTCTTACCTTGGGACCAGGTTCACCAATGCCTCTATCTCCTGGAGCTCCTTGCTCTCCTGGTAAACCTTGGTCACCCTGGATGGAGATAAAAAAACAACTTGATGACATAAATGATAAAACAAGATGTAAATTACATTTTGGGGTAACTTTTTAATATTACCATTGTTTATAGAGGAACCTAATAGACAGACTGCTAATAAAATGTTGTTACTCCAGTCTCCAGACCTTAGCTCCTTCCTAGCATTAGAGGTCACTGTTGTTTGTTGTCATTTGGAATTTTCTTTCAGTATAGAGTGAATACAAAATTCCAACAACAGCAACCTCTAGCTTTACACAGGGGCTTCTCCTGACCTCAGTGCCAGGGTTGCATGGCAATATTTGTCAGATTGTCAGATTTTCCTGGTATTTTTCCACTGTTACTTTTTCTTGGTGTTTTTACAAACCTTGGGTCCAGGTAAGCCCTCTCCTGGAGGGCCTCTTATTCCTGATGGTCCTCTTGGGCCCTCCATTCCCTGAGAATCAAAAATCACAAAAATGTTAGGATAGTGTGTGTATGTAGCCTATATGTAAGCAGAGTCGTCCCTAGACCTTTGAGGGCCCTAGGCAAAAAAATCATTTGGGGGCCCTTCCGTTTTACCTTAAATCAGATCTCCGCACCAGAGCTCTTTCGACATTTTGCCATTCAGTTGAAATTATGTTTTTACATTATGATTGGTGTTTCAAGAGGCCCTCTGATTGGTCAGTTGAAATTACATTTAACATGATAATTGATGTTTCAAGGGGTCCTCTGATTGGCTGACTAACGTCCCTACGACCAATTAAATAACTAAGAGGGCCTTGATTAAATAATTCCTCTACTATTTCAGCAGTCATACTGAGATTTAAAAACAAAAACAAATCTAACTTTCAAGAAAAGTTCTGATTGGTTGAGGTGCCCTGAAGGCGGGCCCTAAGCATAGTACCTGATCTGCCTAGTGGGCAGGACAGCACTGTGTATATGCAAATTTATATGGGTATGGGTATGAATATGTGTAGGAAGATGTGTAAATAATTACTTGATGAATTGGTCATTTTAGGAGATTGAACAAACCAAAACATCCTCAAAATTTGCTTAAACGTGCATGTTGTGAACATACTAAATTCATATTTAAACTGATTTTTAATTTTAATTTAATTTACTTTTTTATTTTTTATTTCTATGTGTATGTATGTATCAGTGTAGGTGACTGATAGAAAGGTTTTTGTAGGAGACAATTTAGGAGAATTTTAGGAGACATCCATCTCACCTTCTCCCCCTGTATGCCCACTCCTGTGAGTCCAAGTGGTCCTGGAAGACCCTGGGGCCCAATTTCACCCTGGAGGTAAAACATAATGGTCAGATGTAGATACTGTAGCTCTACAATGACAATCAATTTCAACTAAGACTAGGCTGATTATGTGTGCAGTATGCAACCACAACTGCATACTCAAGCCAGGAAATGTATCTCAATCTCTTAACAATACATTTCTCAGAATCAGAATCGACTTTTTGCCAAGTATCTGCATTCAAGGAATTTGACTCTGGTTTAGTAGCTCCATCTCCATGTACTTACACAAAAGAAAAGAAAGACAAAAAAGAGAGTAACAACACGACAATCTTCAGATATATGCACAAGTAATGACTATATACAGTTCTATACACAGTTTCTGTGAACTGTAAACAGGATACAAATAGTGCAAAGAGGTAGAGTGCAAGGAATGAAGAGATAAATATTAGATGATAGCAAAAAAGGAAAATAATGACACTTTATGTACATATGGTCGGTGGTTGTGTGTAAGTACAGTCTGTTCAGATATACAATGGTTAGTGAAATGTATTGCACACGTTGTATTCTAGGCTAATACATACATATATATATATATAGGTAAAGTGGGTATTGAAGTGTTCCAGGGTTATTGCACAGTGCCACATTGTGTTAACTGTTCATACTGAAAGTGTGACAGCAAGGCGGTAGAAACTGCTCCTGTGTCGGCTCTTTTTTTTCTGCCTGTGTTCTTGCCACAATACATGTCCTTGACCATCATGGTTCATTTATAGAATCATTATGCGTAAATAAAATTAGTCTGTGATGATTGACAAAAGAGGAAAGAAAGTTGTGTAGTACTGGATCTCTCATTGCCCAATTAGAATTAGTCTATTCATCCATCTGCCCTTTCAGTTTGATGGTGAATAACTCTAGATATTCCACTGGTCTGAGATCAGTCTGACTAGTGAATAACCTTACGTATTCCACTGGTCTGAAACCAGTCCACTGGTCTGAGGACAGTATTCCAATGGTCTGAGAGCAGGCCTTATGATATGGGCTTCTCCTAACAATGTGATCAGTTGCTAGTTTTCTAAATATAATATTCATTATCATTATCCTAATGTGACAATATGCCACCTTCCCTGTGGCTCTACAAAGGCTTTGTTTATTTTTCTTATCTATCTTTGAGAGGAAGTATTTTCACATTTTCTAAACACAAAACTACTGTCCTCAGAATTATCTTGTTACGAATTACATGATGATTTTGTAAAATACAAATGACAAAATACATCAAAGTAATTAAATAAAATTTTCAAATACAATACTAGGAAATACTGCCCACGTCTGAAGAGGGAGACATAAAGTAGAAGGTTCTGTCAGTATTCAAATCTTGACCAGCAGGGGTATAGGCTACATGTGCTTCCAGAGGCAGGGATCTTAACCACTACACCATCTCTGGGCACACACAGCATTTGCCTGTTTTATTTAGAAAAGAACATGACACTGACCCATGCCCCACATTCACCTTTCAACTTTCTCACAGTAACCAGAGCCGCCAGTGCTACCCCATCTGCTCTTTTCTTTCTCAATCTAGCAGGTCAAGGCAGCATCTGTATAATTGTAGCCCAAAAGGACATTTGGGGCCTCTTTATGAACTTCATTAGATTCTTTTGTTGGGCAGGCATGGCGTGTTTATGTGAAAGGCATTCATTAGCTGACATATTTACAACCTACCTTGTCTCCTTTGATTCCCGCACCCGTCTGTCCCCTCGGCCCTCTCGGCCCCGGCAGGCCTCGCTCTCCCTGTGGAACAAAGACAGGTCATTACCCCTCTCTCACATACCCCTACCCCATATCGGATCATACACTGTATGTAGTCACCAGTTGGGACCACAGCCAAATACACATTGTTTTCAGTCAGGAGTGTAAAAGGAAAAGCAAGTTCGCACCTGTTATCTTGTTCTGATGAAACAATCCTACGCACAGTATATGAGTGGAACTATGTTATGTTATGTATGTCCCCTCCCCCACACACACCCCCACCGCCGCCATCCATCTGACCCCCTTTCCATACACCTACATGTCAAATCTGAATGTCTTAATATGATCCCACTGGAGTGTACGCTATACGCTTGACAAGTACCAAAACCTGTAAACGCAGAGGGGGTGCTGAATGAAAGCTTTATAGTCTCCGCAACAGGCAGATCTAATGAAATGCAGACACACAGACAGGAACATATTAATTATGTGTGGGGGTGACCCTTCCTATAGAACTCTGACCCCCCTTTTTTTTGGGGGGGGAGAGGGAATTTCCCTTAAGAGCCATTGAGTCTGGCACAGTTGCAACAGATGTCTCGTTGCTTCAGGACATTTTCAGTGTTGCGCTCATTTTCCAGGATTTACCTCTTGTCAATAAGTATGTCAAGATTTCTTTCCAATGAGTGTCAAGATTTCTTTACAAAGAGACCACTGCAACCACACAAACTAGGACCACCCATCATGAAATTTGTGAGAAGTGAGAGGGTGTTTGTGTTAGATACTTGATACTCTGCTCTTTAGTTTATAGTTTATATGATGTAGCTAACAGTATTGGGGACTTTGTGTAGTTTAATTATTAGTTTAACTACATTACATACAAGTAAAAAAGTTAGCGTTTTCCTGATTCCACTTCAAAAACTGCTCCCTCAGGCATGTCTAAGTGAGGATTGGCCTGCCCTGGTCACTAAATCCAACACACCCACACTTTACTCTGTCTCCATTCAGTTGTTGCTTCAAATACCTATATATGACATTCCAGACTCAGACTGTGATCATTTTACATTACAACTACAATTGCAATGTAGTTTGGATGTAGTTGAACTGCTTTTTCAAAGCAGTGTCAGTTTGATAAACCTTTTTCTTTTTTTTTTTTTGAGTAGTTAAGGTGTATTTTAACTTCTCTCAGTAGCTAGTAGTTTGGTAAACTACTGTCTTTGAGTAGTTTCCCCAATACTGATAGCTAATATACTTTAACATCACTATACTGTGGTCATTTTCATGACTCTGCTGCTGTAATCATATTAATCACAGTAAAAAAAAAAAATCATGTTTCATCAAGTCATGTTTCATACTGAATTCCTGTTCCCACATCTGTACGTCCTGTGAAGTCCTCTAGTAAATCCCAACACCCTTCATTTGAATGGGATGTTTGCAGAGTCCCTGTATTCTTCATGTCACACGCTGTGACGAGCTGTAGCATGGAGGAAGAGGTTGTTTTTATAGGATTGATGCCTGCACCGCAGTGTGAGTGGTAACACTTGAGTGAAGACCTGAGTCGTGGGTCAATGATTGTAACACAGTGGGGTCTGGTTTTGACAGATGCAACCCATGTGTTAAACAATAGCGAAGTTATAAAAATGTAGTCTGATTCCTCCTTTCCTCTCTGATATCTAGAGAGTTCACACCCAGGAAATGTACTTTCATCTTGGTGTATTTTCAGACCTGACAGCGCTACAAAAAATGCCCATAAAAAGTAATAAAGTAATTTATTCACATGTTGTCTTAAAATCTTATTTGGAAGAAGAGAAAAAAAAGGTTTTTTAAGTGTCAGATAACTTCACTTGTTTTAATACAATTCCAGCTTGTTTCAATAATTCAATATTATAATAATTCAAAAATGATCAGGGAAAATGTATTGACTAATCACTAGAAATGTAATTAAACTTTATCTCATTCCAGCAGTTTTATTTCACTTATCTCATTAAAATATTGAAATATTTTAAAACAGAATCATTACTGATAATGAAATCACTTTTTTAGATGGGCCTTTTTCCAGTTCCAGCTGTGGACCAGTCAGTCTGATAATGACCCAGATTCTGATGGCATAGGAGTTCTAGTAGGATTTGAATTTGAATTTGAATTTGAATTTGAGTTCTCTGAGACAGTCTTTAATGAACTGCAGCTACTCAGGGCCAGGGTAAAGCCTAATTTAGGTAAAATATAGATTTTTGAGCAAATCTTTGAAGAACACGCCATAGGCAATCTTTAGTCCCACAATGCACTATTCTAAAGGGGATTCGGAATGACGAAGTATTGTGGAGGATTCAAATTTGGACCCATATTATGTTTCTATTGTTGTGGGGTTGGTTCCTTCATGACAGATGTGTAATCATACCTTTGATCCAGGAAGCCCCTCGCCTGGGGGTCCTTTTTCCCCTTGAGCACCTTGTGGCCCTTGAGGCCCCTGTAAAAGAAGCCAAAACATCGGTCACATTACACTACCTTCGTAGTTTTCTCACCATATCACATTTCCTACTGTCGCCTCTGGTCAGTGGGTTCATTTGAGGTTCTTACTTTCATAGAATTTACGTCATGCCGTATATTGTGTTGCAGAAGAATATTACTTTCTCTGCGTTTCCTTGAGTTATTGATTGATTGATTGATTAATTGATTTAATTTATTTGATAATCATTCAATAAATATACAAGAGGAAACTCCAACCAGAGAACAATACAGAGATCTGAAAATGATCAAGGATAGCACAATAAAGCTCTAAACCTATCTAAGTCCTCATGTTGATACAGAACTGAGCTTTGCTGTACTGAAACAGAATTCCACTGACCTTTGCTGTGTGGCCATTCAAGTATCTGAATATGTATCTAAATCTTAAGTTATATGACTCCAGAGACTCTTAAACTCAAGGGATGAAAAGTTCTCACAGAGGCAGATATTATATCATGCAGGGTGTTTAAGTGTAAGAGTCTGTTTCTCCTTTACTCACTGAAAGTCCAGGTTCACCCATTCCTGGAAGACCAGGAGGACCCGTCCGACCCTGGAATCCCATGTCACCCTACACAATTGACATAGGCATGGTTAAGCAGAGAGAAGATACAAAATACCATGGCAAACAGGGTTAAGTTCAGTTCACATTCAATTCAAAGAACTCACCATATGGCTCATGGGATAATTACATCACATCCTCCTTTGTATTGGTAATTGTCAAAATTCAAATATTGTAAAACCTTTGCTATGAGAAAGTTTTTATGCTCAACCTATTAAGAAATTATGAATGAGTTCTTTATCGTTACCAAATTAATTGCAGTTTGATTTCACAATTTTGAACTGAAACTGACCCCAACTCTGTTAAAAAAAAACAACCAAAGTCATTGACCAAGTATTGCATGAGGAATAGAGTTGACAACAGAATTTACCTTTGGTCCAGGCAGTCCGATACCAGTTTCCCCCTGTGTTCCACGTGGGCCCGGTAAACCCCGCTCACCCTGTGGCAGCAACCATTAGAAACAGATTAACACCAAGGAGCACTGGAGCTTACTGTATGTGACAACACGGCACACAGGAGCGTGCTCTGAGCCGAGGCAGAAGGCAGAAGGGACCGGGGGTGAAGGCTGTGATTCAGTCTCTGCCTGAGATCAGACAGCTCTCTGTATATTTGCTTTATATTACGATCAGTTCAAATCACATCCCACTTGAATGCTGCTGGATGTTGATCAATTTCATTCAGTGAGACTTTGATATATAATGACTTTCTCCTCTCTCAATGTAACAGAGGTAGAGAAATCTGTTCAATTCACTCCTCAGAAATACTGCCCGTCAACCAAATTAAGAGCTACTTTTGATTTGGCTCGATAGCGCTGCTGCCTTTCATGCTGTCATGGATAGGACTTGCGGACTTGCAAACACTCACTCACTCACTCACTCACTCACAGTAATAAACCACCCTGCTCCTTGTGGCAGCTAACAGGCATGGCACTTTGTGTGAGATCAATTCAATCCATGTGAGAATGCTTTGCATTTATGACACCATGTGTCCTTGTTGTATTGTTTAGATGTATTGCACCAAAACAGACTTTTGAGTCAGAAGTATCATATATATTTCAGAACTACAATTTTAGAGGTATGTAAAAACGTAAATCCAATGCTGTTTATCATGTACCAACTGCATGTACTGTAAATGGGGCAGTGGGCTTGACATTTGATCCACTACGAGGCAAGTCAGGACAAATATAAGCTAGACATTGTCCTCTTCAGCTCCAATGATGACTCAAAACTCAGGCAAGCACAAGCTGGCTTAAAACAATAAATACCTATTTTGCTGGAGGCTATTTACAGCAAAGTTTGTAGTAATTTAGAGATTTTCTCAAAGTCTAGACAACTTTACATCTAGAACCCAGAAGCAACAAAGGGGCAGAGCCTGTCAAAGAGAAACCACTTAACAGAAGAAGACAGATTCCATACTGTTTTCATTCCATACCGCTCCAACACAAACTTAAACATACTTTACATTCAGCCTTTACCATTCAGTCAATTCTTTGAATTCCTTCTTCAAGCCATGTTTATTATTTTCAAGACTGAGATGGGAAAACAATTAAACATTTCCCTTTTTCAGTGTAACAATGCGGTGATTAGTTTCACAACAAAATGCAATTACATTAAAGTGTCATCTTTTGGCTCTTTTAGATAACTTACACAAATCACATAGAACCGAGGCACACTGGTGAAACTACATGTATAAAGTACTTCAACAGAAATCACATTTTACAGTAATATGAAACTAGGATTGTTCTCAAATACTTCCTTCCCCTGGCAATACCAGTATGTGAGATTCCGCTCAAAAAGTACATCCTTACAGTGTGTGAGTTTCCCACTCGAAAAAAAGAAAAGAAATAGTTATCTAAAGCTGCCATCTCAGTGTTCCGAACTAGCAAACCATGCATTCCATTCAATTGAAAAAAGGGACCACCATTACTTATTTGTAAATTACACCTGAGCACAAAGTAGTCAGGTTCATAACGCAGTAGCTACATACTGAAAACTAGGCGGCAGTATTCTGAAAACGAATGCGGACTCGCCCAAAATACATTCAAATATACTCTCTGCGGCTCTGCACCAGTTGTAATCTAGATCAGGGGTTCTCAAACTTTGTCATATGAGGACCCCCAAATTGATACATTATAGGCCATGGACCCCCATTTCATACGATTTTGTCCCAGGGACCCCATCTAAGAAGATATCTGATGTTACATATGATTTAGCTCAGAATTCTATAACTGTCTGTCTATAGGCTACACTGTAGGTAGAATAGTAACTCCTCTTATACAGTCTTTCACTGCACTAACTTGTAGTGAAGAAAATTGCTGGGTCATGAGTCATTTTGTTCTTTCGCACCTGCCAGGTTAAGTTCCTTGTGTCAGTATACTGTCACCTTTAGAACAAAATGACAAATTTGTGGAGAATATGAAGCTTCATATTGCTAGCCGAACTAGTCTCCACACACCGGCTCCCAGTGGGTGACCATCAACGACAACAACTGGTGTTGATCGGCTCGGTATTCGACCGAGTTTCTATTTCGGGCAGGTCCGCAATCGTTTTCAGTATACTGCCGCCTTGACTCTTCTTGGCAGCCCTTGTCTCAGAAGCGGACAACGCTGTAGGCATTTCCCCAGTGTGTATTTAGAAACAGGATCCATGCCATTATGAGAATACCTGTGCTGGGATTTGTTCGCTGGTGGTGGTTAATCCCTATGCTGGTGGTGAATTAATGACGGGGGAAATACTGGCTCACTGCCAACTGTTCCCACAGGTGTGTATTACCAGACAGACCTCTCTGCTGCAAGGTAAAAGATTGGGTGGAATGGTTCCATCCTTTCATTTAAAGGCCATTATAAAAGGAAACGTAAATGTCACAACAGATGTGCATGGTGTGATAAAGAGAAGTTGTATGAGGACTTGCTTAAAAAAGATAACCTGGGGGAAAGAGGAGGGGAGAGAGAGGAAGGGGGGGGTTCTCGAGTGGGTGTTGTACAATTATTGTTTATGCCTGTTCTTATAAATGGAAAACATAAAATAAAGATGTAAAAAAAAAAAAAAAAAAAAAAACCACAAAAATTTTTTTT
>OMKL01033737.1:0-11393 GCA_900302295.1 Parasudis fraserbrunneri
ATTTCGATTTTGAGGTCTCAATTTGATTACATTTTCTATTCTTTATGTGTGAAAATGTATTCATACTACAGAGCTCTAATTTTATATATATATATATATATATACACACACACACACACACGCACACATTTCACAGCTTGGTTTGGCTCAGTAAAATAAAAATAAAAATTTCAAAGTCGTAAACAATGAAAATGAGCCTTAAACATTATGTTAATAGCAGTAGTCATACCATACCACCAACTGAGAAAAAATGAGAGACCTAGGGAACAAGAGACGGAAAATTGTCTACACAGTTTTAGATTTTGATAGACTGTATTGAACATAATTCCAATAGTTTTTTCAATAATTATTTGTAATTTTCAATTCTGCTAATACCATTCTTTACATATACGGCATATTAACTCCACACCCTATGGGCAGAACAACACAAACTGCAACTTCCCCTTGAAGCCTGCACTGCTTCCCATCTATGACACTATGTGTCCCTGTTGCATTATACAGTGGCTTCCCTCCCCTCCTTGTATTGTTCTCAGTTTCAGAAAATGTACCTTTGTAATCAGAACATTCCCCTGGGTGCTCTCTGTGTCATCTCTACCATATTTCCCAATTCACGGTCTATGGAGCAGCTCCAGACTGTATACCTGGTGACATGACAAACTTGAGTTTTAGCACTACAGTTTTTGGATTTGGGAGAGAGTAGTTCATGTTCACGAATATTATTTAAACTTAGACCATAGGACCTGAAATTAGGCGTAGTTCCCCTTTAATGGGAGTAGACTGCAGAGCTGCATGATATTCAAAATATCATACTGCAAACTATTTTAGTATATTTAGTTTAGAAATAACTTGTAAAATCTTTTTTTGAGGTCTATTCTTCATATGGTCTATACTTTTTTTACATTGTGGATTGAATTTGCCTATTTATTTGGTACCACTTTGTGTAGAGACAAAACCCTAACACGAACTCAGAGGCTTGATTCAGTTCAATGTCTTTCACGTGACTGCATTTCTGTGCCACAACGATGATACCATGGCGGTTACATAACAATATCAACACATCTGCGGTAACCCACCACTAATGGCGCCTACGGCGCCATAATGCAGCGACTTCCCATCCATGATGCTGGCGTCACACTCAATCTCCCCTGACAGATTCAAGTTGGAGCCCATCCCCGCATTTGTAAAAGGAGAGTCCTGAGAAAAATCAAAGTCAATGAATCATGAGTCAGGAATTAAATCACATTTGCTACCAGTCATGTTGTCTGTTTTCACGGGCTGAGGGGCGATTCTACTGAAGCAAGAAAAAATAGGGCCCTGCTCTGTCTTAACTAAGACAATGTAATAAATTAAAGTACTGGTGTAATGGTGATATTTCCAATATATCTGAAGCATTACTCTACAGACAATGCTTATGTAACTGAGAGCAACTGCTTATTGCTCTACACGCTAGGGATGTGCATTGTGACTAAAATTCACTGATGTTTAAACACACTAATCAAACCGACTATACGACTTGTCAAAAAAGAAAAAGAAAAAAAAAGATGCCTAAATTGACAGCACATATATCTATTAGGTCTACAGTGCTCAGCAAAAAGACTGGTTACAGTAAGAAACATTGAAAGGCTTAACGTTATTATAGTATGCCTAATGACCATGAGAAAATCAGTTTGAAATACTAATAAATAGGGAAGCATCAGTAATGCAGTAGAGCTACCGCCGCTGAAATGGGCAGTTATTTCCACAAACCCACAGTGCAGACATATCATCCAAGTTATTTGCAATGGTTTTCCTTCGGCAGCATCATTGTTTCCCAATGCGAATGGTGCGTGACTGTTTAGCGGCGGATGCCCCTCTTATCTCGGTTCACAGCTGGGAAAGCTGTCTAAGTTCATAGCCGTAAGCTAGTTTGAACGTGGATCCTCATAGCGGATTGACACCGTGTCCCTCTGATGAATCTTGCCATGTAAGTTAAACAGCGGACTCCTAGCTAACAGAGGAGGTGTGTACCGTGAGATTTGTGACAGTGAATGAGAGAGCCAGCAGCGAGAAGCCAGGCATGCCTTCGAGAGCAGCATTTGAGAATGTGCAAATCAAAACACACAGCTGTTTTCACACATTCGATTGGTGGTTTTCTCAAAATAGTTTAACCGACTAGTATTTCCGGGTCCCGACTAGCAGGCGCAGCAACGTTTAAACGTGTAGTCGTTTAACTGCACATCCCTATTACACGCATACAGTATCTCCCTATTTCCATGGCCTTGGAAAGTTCCATCAATATTTGTGAACATGGGCTACTCTCTCCCAAAGCCAGGAAACCAGAGAAATAAGGTTCAAACTTATGATGTCATCTGGTATAAAGTCTGGAGCTGTTCCACTGACAATGAATGGGAGACTGATTTTGTGGATCAGCAGTGTTTGTTTTCTTTTTTACACCAAAATCAGCTTTATTCTATTGTATTGTTCAGTTTCAGAAAATGTACCTTTGTAATCAGAACATTCCCCTGGGTGCTCTCTGTGTCATCTCTACCATATTTCCCAATTCACGGTCTATGGAGCAGCTCCAGTTTTTGGATTTGGGAGAGAGTAGTTCATGTTCACGAATATTATTTAAACTTAGACCATAGGACCTGAAATTGGGCGTAGTTCCCCTTTAATGGGAGTAGACTGCAGAGCTGCATGATATTCAAAATATCATACTGCAAACTATTTTAGTATATTTAGTTTAGAAATAACTTGTAAAATCTTTTTTTGAGGTCTAGTCTTCATATGGTCTACACTTTCTTTCATATCGCAATATAGTTATGAATTGTATATATTTTTCAGCCCTTGTAGACTGCCCACAAAAGGAAATGGAGCTGACCTCAAGCTCAACCAGTGCTGCGGCCACCGCTTCCACTGCCTGGGCACCAGCCTTGAGTTTGTCCACCGCCTGAGAGAAAGACATGGACAGGATGAAGAGACAGTTCCAGTGATAAAACAGGGTGAGCACACCCCAACACACAGATTAATTGTTCAAAAAGAAGACATTCATTCTCTTTCATAGTTTTTTTTCTTTCTTTGTGGGGTGAATTTGTGAGCAGTCTAACAGAATGTGTGAATTAGGCTATCACACATTTGTCCAATCACTAGGAAAATGGTTATGGTTCAAGAATATAATGACCCTCCTCCACACAGATGAGATGGGAAAGGAATGCATAGAGATGAACGGTAGGTGTGAAGCTGCTGATCACTGAAACCATAGACATTATGTTTGTCAGACGGAAGGTGAATAAGTTACTAAAGGTTTTTGCACAGCATGCCACAAAAATAACAAATGATACTGTATTGTACAAAAAGAGGTAGCTCAAAACACCCACTTCTTTTTGAACCATAAATCAAGGTTAACCCCACGCTCCCATTTCTGATTTCACCACCAAGACATGACACCACGACAAGATAGAGACATGTGCCCATAGTGCCCATGAAAATTTGTAAATGGGATAATATAAAAGGCACAGTCTGTAATCTCAATGTAAACAAAAGGGTAGCCCCACCTAACCTTGCACGGCAGCTAGCTTTGCGAGAACACAAGATCACCATCTTATCCATCTTGTCAGGCTTCAAGTTATGCGCTTGTGCCCAAACCACAGTGATTCGGACCAGTCAGCATCCTTTGAGGAACTACTGGCAGCTGTGGGCATGGTTTAGATCCAATCACCTGCCACGTTTTTTTTAAGTGCCGGCCCTATTCCAAACAGTTTCAAAGGGTGGCTTCCCAGATGGTTCTCTATAATAGACCATCTGGCAGGTTAGGTTAAGCCCCACCACTAGTTGTCAAAAGCACAGGATTGGAAATATTTTCTTTCTTTTTTTTAATCAATCCTTGTTACCAAGAGTATACAATATATATAAAATAGATAAATATTCTGTATTCTGTATCTGTATCTGTAAAAGGTGTGTTGTAGAAATGTGAGTAAAATTGCCTTGTATTGTGAAGTCTAGGCCCATTTTCCATCTAACAGTGAAACTATTCATGTGAAAATACTGTGTACATTAATGAATATAGCGTGCAGTATTACATGACAGTGGATAGTGGCTCTGGCCCACACTACACTCAATCTGGCCAGCTGAAGCTGGTGGTGGAGTGTTATCAACACATAACTTAAATTCTCTGGCACATAGAGCCTCCTCTCCAAAGACGTATCCCTCTCTTTCATCCTATTGCACATTACCACAGCTCTGTCATCATTAAGCTTCAGTTCCATCCATTAATCAACATGACTGTAGCCCATTAATCAGCCTTTCCTCCTCTGATTTAGCTATGTTTTATGTAGGTTTTGTCAATGTTTCAAAACCTAAAACTATGTTTCAATGTTTCAAAACCTAAAACTAAAGACTGACAAACAAATTAATCAAGCAAAAAATTCACATGGGTCCCCAGAATAGAGGGAAGGGGTGGCTATCAGGGTTTGGTATCATGGAAAGGAAAGTTCCCTAATGTTAGATTTTAAGATGTTTATTTCCAGAATAGTCTTTTGGATGGAGCCTGTATTTCCTGTCATGAATAAGAGGATAAAAGGCATATTTAACGACCAACAAATAATGAAAAAATGAAAAACATCAGCCTAAATTTTCATTTTTTTGAGACCAAGAACCACAATCGACAGCAAACAACCACAACAACCAACCAACATGCAAACTTTACTGGCTGAAAATAAAATAGAATGATCCAACATTTTTATGCCAGCAATAAAACCATGACTAAAGCTTTCCATGTCAAATGTACAACTATCTCCTACTCCTTTCAAGAGCTTGCCAAAGTATTTAGGTGGGACAATGAATAAATATGTCTCTTATAACAACTGTTCAACTGCCAGGCATCCATAGAATTCCTTCCTTCTGGTTGTTTTTGAAACTAAAGTTATGTCAGGATACATACAATGGACAGATTTTGGATAGAAAATAGAAGGTTTTAAATACTGACCACATTGTCACACTGTGTGTATTATTGTGGAAATATACATAATATGTAAACTTACTCTCTGACAAGCTCTTTTGCACACATGCTTGTACTCCTTGGCCTTAGATTCAGAATGGTATCCAGCTCCTGAAAACAAATGATTGGAAAAAGGAATTTCAAGTAAAGAGCATTTGAAAAGCTGGTGACAATAATACTATGGGTCTACTGATGCCCACATCTTAGTGCATGGTGCAAGCCCACACAAGTACAACTAAAAACTAGTTAAAAAAAAAAGAAAAGAAATCAAGCATCCAACATCAAAACACTGCAGAATTGATTACCAATATTAGGCAACCTCCTGGCACAAAAACGTACATATGAAAAGTTATATACTCATGTCACACTACTTAAGACATGAAATTAATCATTTTCTACCCTCCTCTCTTGTCATGTTAAAAAAGAAAAATATTATACACATCTTATCAATTCTCTCCACCTCATACTTAATGCTTCCAGGCCCCAGTGTACATTGTCAGTGTAGTTAAATGCATATGCTATGTAGAGAAATGCACATAATACATATATTAAGCCAAGTCAAATGTATTTGTATAGCCCAATATCACATGTCTCAACAGGCCTCATAAATGTAGGTATTAGTATACCTAAATTTGGGGGAAATACTAAAGATTTCCAGTTTTATTATCTGGTGACTAGACTACAAAATTATGCTGGTAAGAAATAAAATAAAATAAAGTCTTTGATTAACAGTAGCTAAAGTTAGCTGCAACATTTGGTATTTTTTGATAGCTAATGTTAGCGCTAATGTTAACTAACAACAAAAGAGAATGTGTTATGGGACTGTCACACCGGAAGACAAGCAGTGTGCCACGATTTTGTGTGGCTTTGAATGGTGGTGAATGAGAGATGAAAAAACATTAGTGCAAATGTGACTGTGCCATTACACACTTTGCATTGGGGGTAGATTTGGTGACCTCATTAATGGGGGCAGCCATACACAATACCCCCATTGTAATTTCTGTTCAACACAACTCAACAAAATCATAAGATAAGATATACTTTAACTGCCCCTGTAGGGAAATTCAGGTCTATGAAACAAATAACGCATTAGTCTAAATCTTGAATGGTTTTACAATGCATTCATACAAAGTTACAACACCATTGGAAACCACTGTTTCTTGTGTGTGCACTTACCTGCATGCACCAACACAAATCCACCAACAGCTTTTGACTTTTCATTCTTGCTTGACACTGTGTCCTGTTGAGTGGACCATGAATTGGCCAAGGGAGAGGGGGGCTGCTGCTCTTCAGCAGAATTCATTACAGTCTCCATAACCCCTGCATAACGTGACATGCATCATGGCCTATCTGACCCTGGTAAGAGAAACAGGAGGACACCTGTTATAGAAATGAGAAGGCAAAGATTAGGCTTAAATGTACGGTGGCCTTGTTGAACTCCATGGACTGCCCAAAGATATGCACATATATCTTCAGTCTAAGCATAAATGATGGTGGCACTGAGCTAAAGCTCCTTTTTTGGCTGCAGATCCATGTAATTTGTCTTTCACGTATACACTAAATATGAGGCAAAAGTACTTTCAGCTATTTCAAGATGTTTTGTGCAATACCTGCATCAAGTTTGATAAGATAAAACAAAAAGTGAGGACAAAATCAAAACCAACTATGAAGACAAACAAAAAAGCAATACATAGGTGATATACTAAATAAGCTGCATGTGAAGTAAAAAGCAGCATGTGTGTTTGTAATCTATAGCTAAATATCATCAGACTCTTGATATCTTCCTTGGATATCATCTGCCAAGCAAACTCTAAATTGCAGCATCTTGCCTTTCAATGCACTGCACAGGGGAGCAGTGTGCCTCCTCTTCTTTGTATTTTCAAATGATAAAGCAAAAGTAGGCAATGTCTATCTACACTTTATATGCCACATTATAGCTTTATAACAGTTGTAACTTATTATACTGTGAATGTCTTCCCAGACCTCACTTGGCAGAACCCGAGGCGTGGCCAACAATAGCAACCCATCCCCTATCCCCACTCCACTCCAACCCATACATCAGACCAAAAAAGAAAATGTAAACTAAGTGCACTACCAAGAGGAGCACTTTTGCCTAGAGTGTCGCTGTTTGACGGCATCACAGATTCGAACTTAACGCAACCTTTAGCGTTACCTATGTGGCCGCCTATCTCGGCTAACGTTATAGCGTCACCATTACAATTTGCAGACACCACATAAGAACTTCCCAAAGTGAGGGACTGTTGCAAACTAACGTTAGTTTTAACTTTTTGTATCGTTAGCTTAGTTTGAAGGCTGTGTAATTCTAGCTCAGACCACAACTCTCTCATTCGCTCGTCTTGCAGGCAATGTTAGAAGCTAGTAACGTTAGCATATTTACACATACATAATAATTATACCTTATCCCGCATAACTTGATAATGTTGTCGTTGAGTGTGTTAGCTAGCTAATCTGGCAGTTACCTGACAGAAAACTAACGTTAGCTAACGTGGCTAAGTAGCTAGCGTTAGCTAGCTAGTTACAAACTCAACTTACGATCCTGCTGATAAACCGCTTGGGTTGCAGGAATTAGCAGGTGACCACGACTTCCCTTAACATGGTTTAGATCTACCGTTCCGAGAGTATGGAGAGGACATCTAAATATGCCCAAAACTTTGCATTCGTGTACTTTTTTATCTGTGCTGCTAGCTAATACAAGGTCCTTAGCTAGCGCGTCAAAAGTACTTCCTGGTTCAGATACACGTTGCTAAGGAAATGTGCTCACTCAAAACATTGCCCCACGTGTTTTGTTATGGGATAGGGAACATGGGGAATCTTTACGTGTCTTTTTGTAACGTGAAACAAATCGTCTACACCATGCCGTAGTGTTTTGGTGCATAGAGTTCACCCTACATTCTAAAATCCATTGAACTGTATTGAAGTTTACAGCAAAAAGACATGCACACATAACAAAACCCATTTCACCAATTCGTCAGCCCAATGAAATAAATAGCGAGCAAGGCGTGCGCATGTGTTGTGTTGGGGTAGGGGAGGTGTCTCATTACTTCAATTGTGTACATTGATATAAACCTACATTGACATAAACCTACTCTATACTCACATGGAATAGCCTAAACGTTCACTTTGATAATATAGAGTAGGCTACGTAATCATTACATTTTGTGTCTGCAATGTAGGCCTTAATGCAAATTGTCAAGGGGGGTTGAATACTGTTTTGAATACTGTATATTGTGGGTTAACAATGCTTTTCAAGTTCCCCAGTGCAAGCCTGGAGTTGTTCCTAATGGTAGAAGAAGCAAAGGGCATTTCCAAAGACGTGGCTCTTCAGAAAGCTCTGCACTGAGCCTGTCAGTCAGCAAATCATTAAACCCTGTAGAAAAACATTCAAGTGCCCCCCCTGCCCCCATCCCAGCAGTGACTCAGTTGTGATAGCTATAGACAGACACGGAGGCCTCATGACTAAGGTTAAAGCTACAATCCGGATTTTGTGTGACCCTCCAAACTTTAGATATTCACTTGTGTCCTCGAAATTGACTTGTAGATGGAAAATAAGCTTTTTAGAACTTTCTAAGTCCATGACAACTCAAAACACTGGTATATTTTACTCTAACATTAGACATGTACCAAATATAGCCTAAAAAGTAAAGTAAAACTCAAAACTGTTACATGTCAGTCTTTGTATCAAATGCTGAGATGAAAAGTTTAGAAACTCTTAAATCCAATCAACACTGTAAAGCCAATAAGACTAAAACATTTGTGAAACCTTCTTCTTGTCTTCCTAGCCATACTGGATGAACTCCCAAGCTACTGTTTTGTATACCTTGTTTTGCTTGTATCCTGTTGTCTTTGTAAAACTGTGTAATTGTATTGACATTTTTCTAATTCCCCCCAAAAAAGTTTCAGGCGAAAAAAAACAAAAAGTCCAATACATTACTATGTAAACAAAGCCAGTACGACAGTGTTTCAGTTTAGGACGGCGCTCTGCAGTTACGTATTGTGCCTTTAGCTCTCAAACTCTGGAAAAGTGGAATGCCAATCATTAATAGCTGTACATTTTGAATTCTCCGGGCATTTTCCATTCTGTCTAGACATGAATAGATGTTTTATTGTTGGGCCCATTAATGAGAAATGAAAGTGAACAGCAGAGGATATGAGTCAGATATTAATCACTGCAGAGCACACACTGCACAGAGATTATGTTGCCTCAAGCAATCCTATAATTGAAAATAAACTCAGTTATGTCCTTGTAAATGGCTGCACATTGTCAACTATAATCAGCAACACCCTGACTTGTTTTGGTGACTATCATATCTATGCTTCTTAATTATCCTCTTTCGTTGTTTTTGCCTTGAACCCTTGAAACAGTCATGACAAGGAGCCAGATTCACAATTCTGTAAACTTTTAGTATGGGTGTTGGCCCTACTGGGAATTAAATCCTTAACCCCAGAGGCATGAGTTACCGTTGACCTACATAGGACGGGACCACTAGGATGAGAGAGGATAACACTGGATACTGTATGCAGAGCAAGTAACACATATTTTTAATCTTTCTGCTCAAGGTGGTACAGTGCCTGTTGTCTGGAAGTCTGCACATGTGATACCATTGCATAGGAGGAGATAGAAGTGATCTCAACCATTACTGACCAATCTCCAAATTATCCTTTCTTGCAAACATCCTGGACTCACTGGTGAATGATCAACTCTAGACATTTCTATCAAAATACTCTGTATTGATTATTTAATCTTTAATGAGCTGCCATGTACACCTTTATGCAGATGACACAATATTGTAGTGTCTCACTGATTCTGTACAATCTGCTGTTGGAAATTTGCAATGTTTCTTTGATGCTTCACAAGATGCAGTAATTACAGTAAGTATTACAGTAATCTACATGTATCCACTGTTAATGGATCTAACATTGAGAGAGTAACAGAATATAAATATCTGGGCATTTGGCTATGATGAGAAATGTACATTTAAAAATAATATAGAAAATCGTATACAGTAGGTAAAAAAAAATGTATGTGTAGAAGGAAAATGATTGTCAAAGCAATTTTGCTGTCAGTTCTGGATTATGGTAATGTGATTTATAGGCATGCTGCTGCCTCCACCCTTAGACCCTTGGATTATTACTGGTGATATTTATGGCAATCATCATTGTATTCTGTGTGAAAAGGTTGGGTTTTCTTTTCTGTCAGAGAGAAGTGATAATCATTGGTATTTGTTTATCTACAAAGCCCTCATTGAAAAATTACAATCTTATATCAAACTATGTTAGATTGTTCCAATGACTGGCTTATGCTTCAAGTTCCTTGAGTTAATTCAGAACTCGAGAAGACTGCTTTTAATTTTTGTTCTTAGTATACTTGGAATGAGCTACAACACATCCTCAATATCAATACTGCTGATTGCCTTTGTAGGGCAGTATATACATGTGTATGTATACCACTATATCTGTACCCCTCTAATGTGTATGCACTACCATTATATCAGTACTGCCCTAGAAAGGCAAACCACAGTAACTAAGTTACTGCTATTTGCCTAGTTAATGTAATTTGCCTTTAGGGCAGATACTTTCCTAACCATTACATTTTATATGATTATAAACCTTCCCGTATCTGTATGCAATTGTTTTAACTGTTTATTCTCACTATTTTTGTTTGTTTTCTGGTGTTTATTTTGTTTGTTTGACCTTTTCTGTTTATTTTGTTTTTATTACTATAATCATTGGCATCACTGAAAATGAGGGCCCACCCACAATGGTTTTTCCAAGAACTACATAAAAGTTGAATGAATGAATGAATGAATGAATTAATGAATATACTGTAGCACCACCTGTCATCATATATCCCTGATTCATCAATGATCTAAAACTTTTTGTTTGTGAGAATTTTTTGTTTCGTGGCTTAAAACTGAATATGTCAAATATGCCCTAAATATCCCCCCCCCCCACACACACACACATAAACACCACCACCTCCACCACACATAACGAACACAGTGCATCTCTGCGATGTGTGATGTCATCATAATACATAGGGTCATGTTGTTTGTTTTGGGTCCAGTCCCTACAGATGAAAGAGAGCAGCAGAACCTTTAAAGGAGAGTGAGCAGGTATGAACTGCTGAGCAGAGGCCAGGCGAGTCTGCAGGGGGTGGCTATAGTATCACATGCTATCTGATCTCTATGGAAACTGTTGTGGGTGCTGTGGAGAGAGTAAGGCCTTGTCTTCGTCCATTTTTCATAAATATGGTCTCTGGTAGGACCACCTGATTACACACATGATTTGCCTGAGGTCATACTGTACATTTATTATAAGCTTGGATATATATATATATATATATATATATATATATTATTTTTTTTTTAAATTCTTTTTTTTTTTTTTTTATTTATTT
>OMKL01033767.1:3734-22367 GCA_900302295.1 Parasudis fraserbrunneri
TAAATAAATAAATAAATAAATAAATAAATAAATAAATAAATAAATAAATAAATAAATAAATAAATAAATAAATAAATAAATAAATAATATGATGTTGAAAACATGAGAACCCTTCACTTTTCACATTTCAGTATCCTAATAGCTGCTACACTTTCACAGCCATTATTTACACATGTCAGTTGATATCATACAAACACTTGGCTTGCTGTGATGTTTCTATCTCCTTTGAGCAGTAAAGGTATGCCTTTCAACTGGGGATTAGGAGGGAATGTGGCCTCTCAAAAGGGCTCCCTCGGTGCACAGCCACTCTATCCATGTTAATTTCTCAAGGTCAAGAATAGTCTCTGTAATGTTGCTGCTTTAAGGTGGACTAAAAGGACAATAACAGCAGTCCTGCTGCTGTGGAAAACAACACAAAGATTTTATTTGAGATAATGCTTATTTCACATGTTTCAGAGTTCAGAGAGGCCAGATACAAACGGTTCCATGCTGACAAGTTATGGACACTCACTATAGTAGGACAAACAAATTTGTCAAGTTTGGTGCTAATCGGAAAAGCATTCTCAAGTAACACATCACTTCCTGTTCATGTTTTAAGTTTTGTGAGAATTTACGACATCATGAGGCCCAATGACTCAAAACTTGCCAGGCTTCCTTGCTATAGGAAGACTAATCTCGATAAACAGATATCTGCATATGAATGCAGAATCTGTAGGCAAGGGACACAATTTTGAAATCGGAAGCATTTTGATTTCCATTTGTAGTCTGAGTAGTATTGACCAATCACATTTGAGCGGGGATGGCCCTTGAAATATAGGCGCAGGAACATGCTTAGATTGCATGCAGGTTAACAGTCCACGTGGGGAGTGTTAGAGGGGAAACGCACTGGCCGGAATGTCATCTAAAACATCTACAAAAAGGATCAATGTTTGTGCATTGTGTGGAGAAACATTCAACTCATGTAATAAAAGAAACAAATTCCTTTCAAAGTCGGATTACACAATTGCCTTTGAAAAAATGATAGGAGTTGGTTGCTAATCAGACTGTAAACAATGACCGGCACACAGAAGAGGAAGTCTTGGCCCAGATCGGAAGCGGGCATCCAGCACCTACACCGGAAGCACCAAAATATTGGCCATTGAATCCAAAGGCTAAATCGTCATCAGTAAAAAATAATTAAAAAAAGACGATAGAGATTATAGGAGGACAAACATATTCGTCAAGTTTGATGTAAATCGGACAAAGCATTCATAAGTAACCCATTATTTCCTGTTTACCATGCATTTATCCGAAATTAGATTTTCATGAGAATCAGCTGTACAGCCTAGGAGTAGTAGGGAAAAAAAGAATAAAAAATCAAAATGGCAGTAAATCCAGTATGGCGGACTTCATAGGTCCTTATGGTAAATTTTTTGTCCATGAGGAGCCGCATCTCTGGGTATCATCTTTGACTAACAGGTCAGGAGATACACTCATTTGAAATTTTTAAGTTTGGCCTAATGGTGGCGCTAGAGGAAAGGTCATGGGGTCACCAAAATCAATACATGTTTTCCTCTTTGTGGTCATGAATGTGCACAGCAAATGTCATGGCAATGTGGCCATTACTTTTTGAGATATATCATTCACAGACAGAGAGACAGACAATTAAACAGACAGACAAACGGAACAAAAACATAACCTCCTTGGCAGGGGTAAACATCTAAATTACATTAAATTACAAAAGTTGGTGTTGTTTAATTGAACACTGTTTCTCAATCATTTCAGGAAATAATACAATTTGAGATAATGCTACTTTCACCTATTTATCAAATTCAAGAATGCCAGTTACACAAAGCTGTTACATGCTGACCAGTTATACAGAAATATAGCCGAAAGCTGCAATTAAGGGGGCCACGCACAATATGCTAATTTGATCCATGACAACACATGATAGACATAGAAAAAATAGATAAGAAGAAGAAGGAGAGGAAGAAGAAGGAGAAGAAGAAGGAGAAGAAAAAGGTGAAGGGAGAATGCAGCCAGGTGTAAGAGGAAAAAGAAGCTTGCAGCAGCAATGGGCCAAGGATAAGAGAAAAATTATGAAGCTCTCATTTGCATATGTTTTCCATCAGGTTTATTCCAAAATGCTGAAAACATAACTGTAGATAGGCATAGTTTTCCTTCTCATGAAAATGTACTTAGATAATCAGCATGTTGTTGTTCATCAGGAGACACATATCTGGGTGAAAAGTTCATGGCTGCACAACAAATGGGTAAGGACATCATGTTTGAAAAGGTGAAAATTTAAAGTTTGACATGATGGTGGTGCTAGAGGAAAGGTCATACGTTTTGTTTTTTTTTCATAAAAAATGCTCTGTGCAAAGTTTCATAAAAAAAACAGCCAAACAGTTCTATGGGCTAGAGTTGATATTTTTAGTGAGTTTTTGAGAATAGTGTTACCATGAGACAAGCATCCTTCCTGTCATGGGGCAAAAACATTTAGCAAGTTTGGTCCAAATTGGGCAAATCGTTACTGAGTATTACATCACTTCCTGTTAATGAAATTCTGTTTGTCTGGTGGTCATATGTGGTTTGACCTATTGACTTCATGAGTAATGCATTAAAAGATAGTGGTCCTGTGATGCAAGACGGCATGTTTTGTGAGAATCTGGTGCACAGCTGATGAGTTGAAACAGAATTTTTATTTTGTTTTTTGTTTTTTTTTTGTTTCATTTTTCCTGATGGTGGCACCAGAGGACAGGTCTTGGAGTCACCAAATTTGTTCTGTGGATAGAAGGCGTAGTCCTCTAAGACTGGCGAGTCGTCTAAAAGCGACCAGTTGGTTCTATGATCTGCCATAGATGCACACTATGGAAGAAAGAAGAAGAAGGATAAAGAAGAGGAAGAAGAGGATGAAGAAGAAGAAGAAGAAGAAGAAAAAGACAGCTGTCAAAATTATGTTTTTGAGACAAGGTTCTGAAATCTGACATGCTTAATCTAGACATTATGTTCCAAAAAATTATTTGTTTCCAAGATTGATCACTTCATAGCCACAAACTGCTCTATTTTCCATTGACTATAATATGTAAAAGAAAAATGCAGATTTTGATTTTTTAAAAAGGATGTTATTTGACGTTGAAATTTCTTTAATTCTTTTGATTGTGGAGGTCTAACAATACTTTTGCTGAATGTCAAGGACCCCCAAATTGATACCAGTGGTGGAGGAAGTACACACTGACGATATTGCCTTGGAAAGTATCTTGACATGTTATTCATTATTACAACTGTACCTATTCTCTAATTTGCACATTTAACTATAACCAGCAAGTTGTTATATAACCACTAGACTAAACTGCAGGATACAGGTTAATTTACATTGGACAGAAGAGCTGATTTAATAGCTGAGCTGTTGATATAAATCCAACATAGAAGTTTGGTTTTCCACCAATAGCCACAGTTCGGAGGCGGCGAAATCAGGAGCTGCTGATTCAGTTTGTCTGTTCTTTGCACATCCATCACTGTCTGGTTTGGAGCGGCCACCAAACAGGACAAGAACAGACTACAATATACAGTCAGGTCTGCAGAAAAGATTATTGGTGCCGACCTGCCCACCATCCAGGATCTGTACTCCTCCAGAGTCACAAAACAGGCAGCGAAAATCACTACAGACCCCTCACACCCAGGACATAATCTGTTCCAACTTCCCCCCTCTGGTAGGGGCTATAGATCACTGTACACCAAAACCACCAGACACAGAAACAGTTTCTTCCCCCTCGCCATCACACTTATTACAGTATAACAGCTAACTAATAATAATAATAATAATAATAATAATAACAATAATAATGATAATAATAATAACAATAACAGTTAACTCACTGTGGCACTGTGCAATGTCCCTTGGGCACTTCAGTACCCACTGTACCTATACATTCTATTATTTTTCTATTTTAGCCTAGAGTACAAAATGTGCAATACATTTCACTCAATATTGTATACTTACTGCACACAACCACCGACCATATGTACATAAAGTAACATTATTTTCCTATTTTCCATTTTTTGCTACCATCTAATATTATATCTTCATTCCCTGTACTCCTTTCCTCTTTGCACTATTTGTATCAGTTCATTTGTTTACAGTTCACAGGAACGGTGTGTATATACCTGTATATAGTCATTACTTGTTCATATCCCTGAAGATTGTTGTGTTGTTATTCTCTTTTCTTTGCCTTTCTTTTTCTTTTGTGTAAGTGCATGAAGATATAACTACTAAACCAGAGTCAAATTCCTTGTATGCACATACTTGGCAATAAAGTCGATTCTGATTCTGATGTCACAGAAATAGAACCAGTGGCACTGATTTTCCAAGCAAACAAAACATTGTTTGCCCTGTTCGCTGACACGCGGAGCTGGTTAGGACACGTCAACTGAGAACACTGGGAACGATTTGATGCTCGCTCATTTGCTTGCTCGCGTCAGGCAGCAGATAATTTTTGTCTCAGGGACCCCCATCTGTGAGTTTTTTCCCCCCTCACATGTCCATAATTCCATAGCTGTCTCCATACTGTAGTTGAGGAGATACTATTAAACCTGTGATCAGAACTCTTCTCTCATTAGGTAAACTTTTGCGGAATGAATTGGTGAAATTAAACTATTGCCCTTTTTTCTGGGGACCTACTGGTACCCCCTCAAGGAACCCTGGGGGTCCCCTGACCCCATGTTGAGAACTATTGCTCTAGGGTAACCAATCACCATCCAGATCACACACCGAGCTAATTGGCCTCCACCACCTGTGTTCAATTCTAGTGATTCTGATTATTTCTGAATAAAATCATCAATTTGAAGCAGATTCCACTGCTGAGTAACGAATCAGCTGAGTACAATGAGCTTTCAAAGGCTTTCATGTAACCCTACTCCTTAACCTCTTTGTGCAGGCCCCCTAGTGGTTGCGCCGGCATCCCAAATTAATGACTGTCTTTCAGAGGCTGTAGCGGGCTGAAGATACTGGTATCATATGAAACTAGATGACCATGGGGATCCATGGTACCAAGCTTGTCATGCTAGCTCATCAGGAAGGGGGCAAAATAAAACACACTTATTGAAACTGTATCTCATGTAATAAAAAAACAACAACATTTTGTCTAATTCTTCTTATTGTCAATGCTTGTTATGCACTCCAAGTGAAGCACTGGAGTTTGGCACTGATGAACAATACCACTTGAGTTTGGCACTGTTAGATGAACAATGCCACTTATTGTTGACTACCATTGAATCCCTTTGCTGGCTTTGTTGTGCACAATTGTAATTCGCTTTGGATAAACGAATCAGCTAAATGACTGAATGTAAATGTAAATTGTAAAAAAAACAACTCCAAGATAAAGTTGTGGACAGGCCCATATCAGGAGGGTGTAGAAAGATTTTCAATGCCTTAAATATCCCTTGTAGCATGGTCAAGACCATAATTAAAAGTATCCAGTGGAGCTTTTGACCACTAGTTGATGAAAAGGGGTCCCCACAAATTGTGTATCACGTGTTCTTACAGCGCACACACAAGGACGCACAAACACGCCATTAGCACGGGGGTGATGTAGAAGAAAAAAACAGTGCACTGGAGGCATGTAAGCATGCCCTTGTGCTTCAGTCCCTCCAGGATTTCGCAATCATGCGATCGCAATAATTTAATTAATGCAAATTCAACCAATCTCCGCAATATTTGCTGGAGCATGCAATTTAGCAAAATTCCCAGGATTTCTCCACATTAAATGTCCAAATCCAGAGCTATATATATGCGTTAATGCATATATATATTTTAAAAAAAAATCAATTACACAGAAATGCATTCAGAAACTAATTATTTTGTTAATTTAGTTTATTGGTGGACATTTAAAAAATGAATTCATGTTAAACTATATTACAGATAAAATAGATAGAAAGTTCTATACATAGTACTTACCTATTGAAGAAATAAAAAGTGCTGTAAAAGGTTAAAAGAGGTTTAAAAGATCTAAAGACTATTTACCTACTGAAATAGTGCATTAATCCATCATTGATTTGTTTAGGCTTGGACATGACACTTGTGGTTTAGTTATGCCTGCAGACGGCCAGAAGGGGGAACTCTCGCTACGTTGCTTCATTCTTGACAAAGATGCCAGAGAGTGAACATCTATACAGACGTGTTTATTGATTCTCCCCCTTTTCAGGTATGGAATGTCACAAAGCATTGTGTATATATTGAAATACGTTTATCGAGATATTATACTCATGTGTTTATGCATTTTGAGTAGGGTTTGGGTATTCTTTTGAACTGTTGAGGTTCTTTTACACAAGAGTGAACGGCTAGCTAGACTCCCATTTTGTCCATGGTTAGCACAGAGTAGCATGAGGTATCATGCCAGGAGCACGAGGCGTGCACATTTGAGTGTGTTAAATTAGCATGGCGCACACGGTTCTAAGCATTTATTCTGTTGTGTAAACTATATTTAGTGAAATTTCTGGTTCAATTACTGGTACTACTATTAAAATAACTCATGTTGGTTTATGCACTCCTACAGAAACTGTTTCAGCTGGATATAACTAATTAGACGAGTATATATAGTATATATGTAGACGAGGAATATACAAATGAACACATTGTTTATAAATGTAAGAAAAGGGTTTTGTTACAGATTTTGGTTCATTGTAAATATATTTACCTTTGCATTTAACCAGTTAAAATAGGTATATACTTACCATTGGTTTTTGACCTATGGGAAAAAGGAGAAATATGTTATGTTATAACTAATCAAAATAGACTTACCTGGTTTATGCTAATCTGTAATATTACCTGTTAAGAAGAACAATGAAAACCTACCTGTATACTTGTAAGAAAAAGAAAAGAAAATATCGATTGGAGAACAGTTGGACTGGAAAATGGACTCTGAAACAGAAACAAATGTTAAAAACTGTGCATGTGTACACACTTTTCCAATTTATGATTCGTTCTTGGTAAAGATGCCATAGAGGGAACATCGTATCCAGACTTCTTTATTGATTCTCCCTCTTTTCAGGGCGTAACAAAAAACGGTTAGGGAAAGTAATCATAAGTGCTTATCGGTCACAGGAGTCTTCAATAATGTTGAATGGTGATCCATTTTGTGAATACATTTGTTCTCGGATGAAACAATATTTTTGTTGGCAGACGGCTCCCATGGACAATCTCTCTGATCAACACTGCTATCTAACATAGGGTGACCATATTTTCAAACACCCAAACCAGGACCCTTAAGTGTACCGCACATTCATGCACACGCACATGTACACGCTTATGTACTAGGCATGTGCAAGCATCATACTGTAGTCTAGCAACAACCTTTACAACAGCTACGTTTTCCTGCATACAGTAATGCCACTATTGAACTTGAAGCTGTTAACATGATTCTGTGTAAGTACAACTCTTAATAATCCCGTTTACATGTGTAGTGAAGTTATTTCGATTATCAAGAGGGGACGTGTGTTTTGCTGAGAAATTTTAACAGCTTTTTGTCAAGGAAAAAGTCATTTTGAATAAAGTTATATGTGGTGATAGTTTAATGATTCTATCTAGGCTACCCATTAGTTGATCAGCCTCTAACTGATAGATGAAAAAAAGTTTCAGGGAGTACAGGCTTACAGCTACTTGATGACATTTGTCCACAACATCCAGCAATCACCCTGCTGAATAAGCAGGCAACCGAATTAATAGAAAAACTAAGAGAACATCGAAGGTAGCTCAGGCGGTGCACACTGCTTCTATTGCGGGATGCGTAATGCAGGTCCCCATGATTTGATTATTTCACGTTCCGTGGGAAATAATCAAATGGGAACAGCAGTGTGCAAACCAGCATTATACTATATTCAATATTATACTTTATATTCTCACAGTAGGTCTGACTTGTTCTAAAACAAAACAGGAACAGCTGGCAAGTGCTTGTTAATAATAATTCAGATTTCTATTCTTAAACGTATGGAGCGTCAACTGTTCCCAGTCCCAGGCACCATGTGTAACATGACCACAGTTGTAGAAATGTGACAAAGAGTAAACCACATATGTTACTGTGATTATGCTTACTGCAATTAAGAGCATAGCCTATGTAACGAGGCTGAAGCCACGTCGTAGTAGCCCCTTGGAGTAAACTCACTCCTAAAGGTAAATACCCCCACTTCGCCACCTGAATTGGATCCTTTTCAAGTGGCGGACTGGATAAGACCGTGGTATTTAACATACGTGGTCACGTGGTGCTGGTGAGCGGCGGGTTCGCAGTTCGCAGCCAGGTTGATGACAAGTGCCCGAGTACAAAATGCCTGCCAGTAGTAAGTGACCACCTCATTGAGAAATACACAATGCAGATTGAACCAGTTATATCTACTCCCATTATCATAATTGGGTGAGGTAATAGTGGGAGAGAACATGATAAACATCTATGTGAGTACTGAAAACAAGTATAATATTCAAATGATCATTTTAATTGTGGTGAAAACCGTGACAGTTTGTTAGTGAATGTTGAAAACCAGGACATTTTAGTGTTTTACAGATATTTGTCGGGACCCGGGAGACAAAGCTTGAAACCGGGACAATCCCAGACAAACCGGGGTGTCTGGTCACTGTAATTTAACGTAATTAGCAAGCATTGCGGAGCTCGACCTAACGTTACTTGTTGCTCCGCTGGGATGATCGTTCATCACTGCATCACTTTATACAACTTGGTTTAATCCCAAAGTCAGTTCGGACACTTTGTATTATAAAATAAGACATTCAGGGGATGTCTGGTCACGTACTATTCTCCCGGTTTGCATGTCGGAGTGATCCAGGAATGTAAACACACCAGCCATTGGGTGGAAGTCAAAATTATGGGAGGCGGTTGGGGTCAAAAAGGGTAATGTGGTTAATTATTAAGGGAAAGGTTTTAAAATTAATCTAAAAAATTAACGTTAATATTGACAACCCTATTTCTTTATAGGTAAAAATAGATTTCTTTCCCCAGATTTTTGCCAATATTAATGTAAAAAATCACATAAGACTTTTGCCACTGCAAAATCAAGCATTTTGATCGCAACAATCACAAAAAAATCCTGGAGGGACTGATTGATTGGTCTATATGATCTCCCTCGAAATCTAACAAGCTAACTGCCTGTCAGTCAAAGGAGGTCAAAGACTCATTACAACTTTGCCAAAACCGAAAGTAACATAGATGGGATATAAACATTGCGAGAGCAAAGAAAACGGCAAAAAAAATACTTTGCAAAGATTATGAGATAGGAACTGTATTCGGCTTGTAGATTATAGAACAACAATAGAAAACGTAGTCTATTTGGGTGGAAATGTGAATGTAAACAAAAGCGAGCTGTTTACAAGAAAACTCCATTGGATACCTTTTAGAAGTGGAAGGTGTATGGCACCACCAGGACCTTGCCTCCATCAGGCCATCGATCCAAGCTGGATGACCAAGCAAGCAACTATGAAGGAGATACAGGACTTTATTGCTAAAACTGGTCGGGGTGTTGGGGTGGCAAGAAAGACACCACTTCTCAAAAGAGTCCACACTGACCCCAGTTTGAGGTATGCAAAATCCACTCTGAAGATTCTGAAGCCATGTGGTAGAAAGTGTTGTGGTCAGACAAAATCAAGGCAGTATCTTTTTGCCTAAATGCAAAATGTAACATGGTGAAAACCCAATTCAGCACATCACCCAAAGAACACCATCCCGACTGTAAAGCATAGTGGTGGCAGCATCCTGTTATGAGGGTGTTTTTCATCAGCAGGGACTGGGGCACTTGTCAGGGTAGAATGGAAAATGGATGGAGCAAAATACAGAAACACTCTTGAGGAAAACCGGCTGCCCTCTGCAAGAAAGGGAAGGAAATTGGGAAGGAGGCTCACCTTTCAGCATGACAACAACCCAAAGCGTATACCTAAAGCAACAGTGGAGTAGCTAAAAAACAAAAAGGTGAATATCGTTGAGTGGCCAAGTCAGAGACTTAAATCCTATTGAAAAGCTATGGAAGGACTTGAAGAGCGCAGTCCATTAATAGTCCCTATGCAATCTGACTGACCTAGGAAGAAAGGACAAATGTTGCCCAATGTATGTGTGCAAAGTTTTCTTGTAAACAGCTCGCTTTTATTCATATTCACATTAACACCCAAATAGACTGTGCTATTGTTCAATAATCTACAGGCTGAATACATTTCCTACCCCATACAACCTCTGCAAAGTCCAGTGTCTCTGTTTTCTTTGCTCTCGCAATGTTTATATTCCATCGTTGTTAAGTTTCACTTTTGGTTGTGGCGAGGAAGATCGTATTGATCAATTTATTTGAAGCATCAATCATGAAGGGCATGATTGCATGCCTCCAATGCACTCTTTTTGTGTTCTATGTCACCCCCGTGCTTGTGCGTCCTCATGCACATGCTGGAAGAACACATGATACACATTTCTCGGGGACCCCTTTTCTCCAACTGCACTATAGTGCCAATACAATCTACTAGTGGTCAAAAACTCCATTGGATACCTTTAGAGACCAAGTATTAAATCAGATTCTGTACATATCAACCCCAGTTATTCTAGTGTTTTTATTATTATTATTATTATTATTATCATATATATATATGTATATATATTATCATTATCATATATATGTATGTATTATATATAAATATGTGTGTGTGTGGCGGGGGGGGGACTACTTAAAAGGGGCACTGTATACCGGCAAACCTTGCTGAGGACCGCTGAGCAAAACCCCGGGGGACCAGCCCTGGTCTCAGAGCCTGAGTTTGAGATTCACTGTTCTGGAGACAATATAATCACCAATGTAACTCATAACAAATGCCTGAGCAGAGCATCTATATCCGCTTGTCCTTATTGCCTCTGCCCTAGTAGGAATGAGCTTTTAATATGGACAATGCATTCATCACCCAATGTCTTCAACAGTTATTTTACAACCTGAACTGTCTGGGTCTAATTGAGCTACTTTACATTGTAATAAGGCAAGGAAATGCATAGGATTAAAGCAGACCTTGTTCCCCTATGTATTTAAAAATAGGGCTTTGGAAAAAGCTACATTACGTGTGTCTCGCCTTTTGAGATTTAATGACTCTCCTGTGACTCCACAGAGAATTACTGCCAGTAATTGATTATTAAAACTTGAAATTGCAAAACCACATCCATTATTTGACGAGTGCATGTGTTATCCTTGTAATTAACAAAGCAAGGTACTTGCTGTTCGCCAGTTCCAAGACCCCACGAAAAATATATCAGGGGTGAGAAAGGAGACTAAAGAGCTAGCACTGTGCCAGGGCAATTATCTGAGACAGAAATATATCACCAAAGATGAACAATATAGAGATTAAATCACCTTTTTTAAAAGTCGAGTACAATGTGATAATTCAAGGTAGGAAAGACTTTCACATATAATACTGTGACTGTCCAAATTAGTCTAAGTGTTAACACCAAATTAAATACTTTCAAATTAAGAATGTAGGTTGCATGTTTCACACTTTGTTTCAATGTGTTTTTATTCACAAAGTAAGAAGTTAATTTGGTTGATTTTGTCAGCATTGTTTGATTAAACTAAGACTTTCTACCAGTTATTTTTGCACTTATTTTGAAAAACATTTACACCAGGACCTGTGTTCTTTATATCATGTGATTACTGTTTATCAGTTTACAGTTGGCTATTTGTTGATTTTAACTAATTCAATATAACTAACTTGTTACAGGGCAAGTGTCATTAAACCCATTTCAAAGAAGACACCATCAGCTCAATCTGGCTCCCTGGCCATCAGTGATATACAACAATTTACTACAAACAGACATGTTCTGTGGGGGTGGATAAAAAGATTGTCCATCTAGAGTAGGAGCCTGAGTCAAGTACATGCATTGTATAATTTCCCTGTATCATATGTTGACTGGTGAGTGCATAAAAAAAGCTGAAAAACATAATGTTTTCTTCCAATTCCCTCTTTGTGACAGTTCTTTGAGGCTGCATCAGCATCAGCAGAGAGGAGGCTGCCGCACTTGCCTGAAGACTCAACCTCTCCTGCTGAGTGAGAGCTTTTCTCAGGAACATCGGGGTCCGATAGCCTACACAGTATAGATCACATCCCCTCCACACGTAAACGTTCTGTAGCCTCACTTTTTCTCACTCACGACCCGGAGACTCAGGTCTCGGCCTGGACAGTCTCCTCACGTGGATCAAGAGCAAAGCGACGAGGCTGGGTCTGAACAAAGTTCATCAAGAAACTATAGTGGAAGACAAAGCAGGTCACCCGGAGACTGGTACAAAGCATGAGGGGTAGTCAAGGACAGAAAAAGATAAACTTTTAAGTGCAAAACTCCACAGAATTGGCTATACTGAAGGTGTCTAATATAAAAATTTTGTGTACTTGCAGAAGATAGGAGCAAACCCCAAGCACTTTATCTTCTATTGAATAGTTGGTGTAGGCTACTGACCTAGTGTAGTGAAATATCTCAAAGTATAGGTAGTCCTCACTAATTTTTTGGGGGATGAAAAGTCTGATTTATTAGACTTTTTATTTTAATTATATTTTTACCTATTTTGTAAAAAAAAAAAAAAAAAAAAAAAGGAAAAGGAAAAAAGTTGATTACAAAAGAACTTTGAAGTGTAAAACATGGGGAGCTGAGAGTCCAGGCCAGGGATAGGTAACAGAAATCCAGGATAGAGTGGTAATGGGATAGTGTAAAGTGGTGAAGGAGGGGTAGAGGAGTGTGAGGAATAGTGGTGGGTTTTCCATAAGGGGCCAAGACTAGAACGGAGAGGCCCTTTTACCTTGCTGGGAGAAATGCTGTATCCACAGGCCGTTTTGGGCTGGATGGAGCCGGGATGAATTCATTAAAAGGAAGCGCAGTAGTCTCTCCCAGCTGCCATCCCTCTCTCCCCGCAGCCAGACACGGATCAATGGCAGGAATACATCCAAGACAACGTTTAGCACAAGACCTCAGAAGCCGGGGCTGCGTTTACGGCTTCTCTGTGCGCACATCTCCCCTGGATGCGAGCGGACTGTTTTCAAAGTGTTATATTGAAATAGAAGGAAGTAGAGGGGGCAATGTGTTTGTCTCACAACAGAGGGGATTGTTTAACACAAGATGCCTGAAGACAAAACATACCCGACATCTGACTGCAGTGTGGGGGGAATCATAATATATTCTGTTTATAAAAGTTATTTATAATCTATAACACAAATTCCTGCTAAAGGGTCAGAAAACTGAAAACCCAGCTGTAAAATGAAAACAAGTTTGACTAGGTCATATTCATTACTTGCATCCTGTAATATTGATTTACACATCAATAGGGTAGGGTTATATGGATTGCTTTTCATGTCATTGGGAAATATATTTACTTACTCCACTGTGAGTGTATTTCTCAGACTATTATTTACAGACCAAATGACAAAAAGGGGCCACCCATTTCTGGAGTGTATGATTGCATTAAATGGCTTTCGGTGTTGTTGTTAGTAGCAAAGTTAGTTTGTGATGCCAGTGAAAAATAGATAGCAATTTAAAAATACCTTGAAGTAATATCTTGTATAAATGTTCCTTTTTTGAGAAATGTGTTACATGTGAAATACATTTTAAAACAAAAATCAGAAGCTGAAGGAACAGCAGAAGTATTGCAGTGCCACCTAGTGGGTAGAATCAAACATGCACTTTCAAGTGATCTGTGACATTAAGACAAATATATTTAATTTCGTAAACCACATAGGCAAGTTACTGTTTAGCTAATTAAGTATGACAACATCTCATTGGGTGAAAAATCACACGTCAAAAGCATTTCCTTTATAACTGCAAAAAATTGGAATTTAAGGACCAAACACCATGTAATATGCTGTAGTCTGCAATTCAAAAGTATATTTTTTCATCTTAGTTTTATTTTAATTTGTTTAATTGTATGTTTTTGTATAGGTTTTTGTAGAAAGACAATAACTTGGTGGATGCAAAGAGAAGGTTCAAAGATACTGTGGTTTGATCATTTACAGTCTGTAAATTAAGGGAGTTTATAACGTGTAATTAACTACTGTATAGCAAGTGCCACAAAGACACATTGCTGTAACTGTAAATTAAACTCATTAAAGTGTAATCAACACCCACAACGGCAAACAAGAAAAAATTATCATGATTTTATATAATGCTGCGTTCACCTTGCAGCTTAATCTACAAAGTAACAATTACAAAAATCATACAGTGCAAACAGACTTTTGATTTTCTTTTTCTTTATAAAACATTGCAGTCCATGACATTCATTGTTCAATGCACTGTGTTCTCCCTCTTCTGACTGAAACAAATGAAACATCTCACTTAACACGCTGTAGTAATTTCATTTAAATGTCAATGCATGTTATACTTTGTTTCACAATGTCTTGTTTTGTAAAAGTTGATGAAGCAACATAGTGTGTCGCTCTTTGTGCGTGGTAGTGCACTCCTAACATTAAAATACAACCAACCCAGGTTCTGCACATTGTTGTACCTGAATCATTGAAAAGATACTATAAAAACACAAATTTCAATATACAATGATTAAGATATGATCACAATCTATTACCATCTTACATCTTATGGTTTAAAATTTTGAAATCAAAAGTCAAATATATGCCACTGCTTACAGAGCAGACTCACTTAACTGATTAAATGTAGTGAATACATTTCAACTGAATGTACAGCGCAGGCCAGTGAAGTTGTGTGCAAGTTCTCTCGATCTCTTTCTTTCTCCCCCTACAGCAGTCCCAGTCTCAGCTTATTCAACACGCACACTCACAGTTCCTCACAGGTCATCATATCTCTCAAATAGAAAATAAAAAATAAAATACAACAATCATAATCTTAAAAAATACCTGAATACTTAGAGATATGATAACAAGTAAAAGCAAGAGTGCTTAGATTTACCCAGAGGATACAGGACAGAGGTTTTGTGTACACTAATTCCCAGCATGACATGGTTTCAAACAGACTATGACACTCTTGTCCCGACCTCGTCATTGGAGAGATAGCTATACCACACAACATTCTATTGCTATGTCAACGAATTAAAACGGTCAAATATCAGACATTTGTCCGGGAAAAAGACTTTCATTCATTAGTGTGTAGAGAGTCTGTAACGATCAAATGAGCTGTTTTATAAAAAAAAAAAAAAAAAAAGCATTCAGCTCTACAATATATACAGACTTGAGTTTGGACTTCACACCACATGCGTCTGTGTACCAGTACTTTTCGCTTTGTCGCCACATCTAGACCCACTTGGGGTTCAGTAGACAAGTCTACAGTAAGGTACACTTAATTCAACACTAACTTCGAAACACCTATGGTAAATTATGTTACAGTATTGTACTGCGTTTCTCACAATTATCTCACTTTCACCTTTTATTTGGAGGAAAGAAAATAGAAGACTGGTTACGACATTTATATCAAAAAGAACACTAGTGGATGATAAAAGTGGTTTCAGTTAGCATCATGGCTGTTGAGTCTGTGTGTCCCTCTTTTCAGTCAAGGCACGGGAACACTAGGGGTGCTTCTCCGGACAAGCCCTGGCTGTGGTTAAGGTGCATGTGGTTCCCTCGGGGCCACGGCCGCTCATAGGGTGATCCGGGCACAGTGGTGTTTGAGCTTGCAGGGCAGCACTCCCCGGTTTAGCTGGTAAAACTCCACCAGTTGGATCAGGTCGGTGAAGCGCGTGTGACCGTCATCCAGGCTGTAGAATAACCCCCCCTCATCATCTACCTTCATTATGGTAAGCGCAGAGAGAACGATGCATTTAGAGTCTGAGTTACATCACATTTAGATTCTTGTTCAGAGCAAGGGCATATGTTACTAACATGAACATTTTATCCTTTTTGTTGCCTTTTGAATAAGACTTATTTGATTTCAGTTGGACTTTAATCTCTATGATGGTAAGAACACACACGCATGCACACACATCCCGACACAAAGATGAACACAGAGCAGTCATACGCAGGAGAGTAAAAGCATACTGGCATGCAGTGGGTAAGATGGGGCTTATTTTGAGCTGGGTTCTGGGGAATGAACCGTTTTCCTAATAGAGGCCTTGCACGAGGGCCTTGTTTGTGTAGCTCTCTTTCTTCCAGTATGGCTTTATGTAACCATTTGTAACCACTTTCAAAAGAAAATGCCTAATTTCTGTGCAGTGGTAGAGTAAGTAAAACACTGGAAAAGCATTGTATTACTGTTCTGCTGTGACTTGTTTACAAGATCCAGAAAAAGACACCAAATTATTCTGTTTTTGTTGATATATTTCTCATATAGCAACTGTTGTTTCTTCCATTGTCATGCACAAAACAATGATTGCTATGTTACAGGCAGACATGTTGGAAGAAAAAGAACTACACAAACTTTCCATGCAAGGTCTCTATTACTTAATATGAGAATCTAAATATGTCAGAGAGAGAGAGAAGCCTGTCAAAACAATGGATTATACTCACAGGTAAGATCTGAAAGTGTTTGATTCTCTGTGTGTGGCACAGTGACAGTACAAATGTCTTGGGGTTGCTTTGGCTGTCTCTCAGGAGAAATACTCTGAAAACAAAGAGAAAACACTCTCATACTACCACCTTTGTCTTGAGATGTCTTCAGGCATCAAAAATACACCATAAGACATTTAATAAGACATTTTTAAAGACATCTATATACACATACTAACAAGATAGATTCACTGATACACAGAATGTGTCTTACAATACAAAATGTCATGGTACGTTCCAAGACAAAACTGGGATATTGTGAGGACCTCTTCAGTTATTTATTTATATACTTATTTATTACATGCTATAACATAGGCAAATATCAAATTATTAATAATTGGGCAAGTATAATCATTATTCAAACTTTTGTTCCAATTATTATTATTTTTTTTCTTTTTCAAAATTAAAATATCGCATTCCTGGATGTTTTTCCCATCTGGTAAGCAAACAAAGCAACATTCCAAGACTATCACCCATGGTACTCTCACAATATCCACAAAAAGCTGGAGCCACTACAGAAAGAATCTCTTGATTACAACTCAGATTAGAGTTTCAGGTCTCTTGTTTGCGGCTTTAGGGGAGAGACTTGTTCATAAACCTAGACTGCAATGTTCAAGGTCACAAATACTAACATATTAATTCTGTGTATGTGTGTATTTTCCCTTTAAAATGTCTCAAGATATCTGAAGTCACTGGTGAGTATAATAACGTACAAGCAAAAAGGATGTAGGACATTTTTCTCTTAAACTATGTCCGTCACATATTCCTCTATGTGTGGAATCCTTACAGTACAGTTCTTGTATTCAGTTTTTGCTATTCTACCCTCTTGAACATTTTCACAATCAGTCACAATATGTGCTCACAATATGTGCTCACAAAGGACAGACTCACCCGTCAATAAGACCCTGTTGAGTGATTAGGCGCTGAGCTTCGTCTCGAGACAGTTTGCTGTGGAACCAGGGCTGGGCCAAGTGCAGAGCTGGAGCAGACAGAGAGATGGTATGTGAGTTTCAGAAGTTTGTGTATAGGTTTTCCCGCACATACAGTAGTAGATATACTTTATTTACATGAAGTAGGGCACAAGAAGTAACTAGGGCACTGCACAATATAGTGTACAATCAGGCCAACATGAGCTTTACTCTTCATTTTAAAATGTACTTTATTGTCGTCGGGTGTCTGACTGTATGTGACCTGTGCTGTTAAGACAAATAGCCTTGATGAGGCAGAGCCGACCCGTCCTACAAGCAAATAAAGCACTGTGCCTATAGCCCTCCACTCCCTCTAGGGGCCCTGCACCAATGGGAAGAGAAAAAAAAAAAGTTTTAAGAAAAGTGATGAAAGCAAGAAGAAATTATAATAATAATAATTCAGTAAACGAATAAATGAATGATCAACTGTCTTCATGTTAAAATGAATAGTTGGGTTAAAAAAAGCATGGAGTGGTGAGGGTTGAGAGGAGAAAGCGAGGGAGATTGGGCTAAATCAATTCTTTCTTCGGGTCCCTAAAAGGCATGGGGTTGCTCTGTTTTGAGAACATTCCAACTTTCAAAGTGTCTCACGTACCTATGTTTGATATGTGGCTCTGTGATGTGGAGGGACTCCCGTGGGAGCTCAGACGGTGGCAACTTTTCCTCTGAAAGACAGTCACAGACAAAAAGTCACAAACTCTCTTGGCATAATGCTCATGATGCGATAACATTCAAACTATCTCCAAATCATGTGAGCACTTCATTTAAAGATTGAGTGAAAACAGTCCTCACTATTATGGACTGCAATGTGATGTTTAGACTCAGCCATTAAATAACGTGCTTGTTCCACAAAACCTGGATTGAGTCTGCATGGTTCTCGTCCCAAACAATCAAATATCTTGCAATCGAATGTATTACTGATATGACCTTTCACTCTGTTGTTTAATTATTCTGAAGGTAATACGTTACTCAGGTTACTACGACAGCAGATGTGAATCATCACAGAATGTCAAATTGATCAAATATCCTACAATGACTGCCATGTGCTGGCAGTGCAAATACGTCCAAGTCACGGAACCTGCGCACTCCATTAAAGGGATACTTTGAAATTCTTAAAGGGATACTTTGACATTCTTAAAGGGATATTTTCCTACATTTGTCCTTCAGTTTCTCTAAAATGGA
>OMKL01033792.1:0-10728 GCA_900302295.1 Parasudis fraserbrunneri
AAGTTGAAAGACTTATTTGGGTTTTTATCCGATTAGCAGACCTCATACTGAACTGTTCTGTACTGTGTAAACTGTACCGGTGTATGTTGATGTATGTTGTTTTGTTAATAAAGTATCTCAATCAATCAATCAATCAATCAGGCCATCACTTCTCAGATCATTGCACAAGGAGCAACACTTTAGTCAAAGTTGTCAGAAATTGTTCTAGTCAGGCAAATGGCTATTTGCAGAATCAATTGTACTACTTTGGTAATTTCTGTACCTGCCTCATCCATGGGATAGTAACCAAGCAGTGAAGTTCAATTGAGAATAACATCACATCTTGGTCAATAACCACACCACAATCTCAACACGGTGAAGCTATGGGATCCTTGTGAGGAACTCTGTTGGAATGTTGATGCAGTCAAGGATTGGATTCTTGTTGCGAGAGTTTAATGATGTTGATGATAGTGGTGGTAATGATGATTAGTTGGTTGTTGTTGTTGTTGTTGTTGTTGTTGTTGTTGGGACTTCATGATATCATCCTAGCCTGACCGCCAATAGCCTAGTGTTCACAGTATATATATGTATTGTGACAGACAGGGCCATTTATAGCTGCTGTGTTTCCACTTCTGCAGCTTAGTCCAGTATTTGATATTGATCACCTTCTCTCCATGATCCTGCCAAAGGTCATTGGGTGTCTCATTAGGTTTCCATGGAGATGTAATATTAGATGCTGCTGTATGTCTCAACTTGTAGGACTGGGTCAACAGAGAAACAAGAAATAACATCATCTGTCATATTAAGTTCTTATGATGGAGGTGATTGCAAGCCTAACTGTCACATAATCTTGAGTAATACTTCTTTTACAATTCGGTGATATCACATTGCCACACCTATCTCCATACTGTGCTTTAGTGCTGTGCCTGCACAGGAGAAACGTCTGGCAGAACCCATTATCATTGTGCACTAGAACCCATTATCATTGTGCACTAGAACCCATTATCATTGTGCACTAGGGGGGAAAAAACGTTCTGGGTTGTATGTATTACTCAAACCAATCACAATCTTCTAAGGCGGCCCTAAGCCCAAAATGCACCTTGCAAAATAGCATTAGGGATTCCACAAGATAGCCATATAGAGGAACATTGTAATATATTTTACAAGTACAATAATAGAAAAACAACATCGTCCTAGGAAAGATAAATACATGAATATCATTCAGTCTAAGAAAAGATCAATATAATACAAAAAGTAAATTGATGAATACAAATTATTATATCCCTTTGCATTCTAATCCTACTGCCAACATTAAAACTGAGATTGATTACTTTTTTGGTATTTCCTATAAGAGAGGCTGGATACGTGAAAAAGGAAAACAATTTCTATAGAAAGATCACCCTGTATGCCCAGTTTTTTATGCCGCACCTAAAGTCCATAAATCTATTGTTGATCCCCCTCTCCATTCTATTGTGTCCAGCATAGGCTTACTGAACCACTGTCCAAGTTTGTAGATTATTTCCTGATAAAACATGTTCACAATCTGTTACCTTGCTGATACTGCTGATGTTTTGAATACTATAAAAGACAGGAAATATGAACATGATGATATTTTGGTCTCTCTTGATACATGTATTCCTCATAATGTTGGTTCACAAGCTCTTTCACATTACCTTGACAGATGCCAAGAAGACATTTTACCCCCCTCCAGCTTTTTAGTCCATTTAGCTGAGATCATTTTATGTCATAATCTTTTCAAGTACTCAGGGAAGTTCTATCTTCAATCCCAAGGGACTGCTATGGGCAGTGTTTTTGCTTCCTGATATGCTTGTCTGGATGTGGGCCTCTGGGAGGAGAAGTTTATTCATAATCCCAGTAATAACCCCTTCCATTCTAAAATTGCTTTGTGGCGTAGATATATAGATGACATTCTGTTAATCTGGAAGGGCACTCTAGACAAGTTAAATTATTTTCTTCAATATGTGAATTCCAGTACTATCTATTTATCTTTTACAATGGATTTTGATACTGACATAATGAATTTCCTTGACATTCATAAGGGTAAAGATGATGTACTTGAAACTACAATTTATTGTAAACCCTTAGGTTTACAAAACGTAGGTACTCTCTGCTTAGAGCAGACAGTAATCACTCTAATCATCTTATTCCTAATATCCCGGTTGGTCAATCTTTACGGTTAAGAAGGAACTGTAGCTCCACTTCAGAATTTCAGTCTAAAGCTGCACAACTAGTCAACTGTTTTCAGGCACAAGGGTACAGTGTGTTCAAGCTGACATCAGCACAGCCTACCATAGAGCACCACACACCGACCGACTCTTTATTAACTAAGAAGCCTAAACAACAGTCACCACCTCGTGTCTGTTTCCCTACCCGGTACACACCAGTGGCAGGGAGAATAAAAACTATATTTCTGAAACACTGGCATGTTCTTCAAAGTGGCCCTCACCTCAGAGATTTATGTTCTGAACCTCCTCTTTTTTGCTTTTAGACGTTCCCGTGATTTAAGAGATCGTCTCGTCCATTCTGATATGAGGATCCCCTCCCCTTCTACTTGGCTTCCTAACCCACTTCTGGCTGGGTTTTTATAAGTATGGTAACTGTGCACAATGTTCCAATTCCACTAACACCAAAGACCTTACCCACCCTCGCACAGGAAGAAAATATAAGATTTAATCTTTTATCAACTGTAATAGTACTCATGTGGTGCACTTACTAAAATGTCCGTGTGAACTAGCTCATATTGGCCAAACCACACGACCACTGAAAATTAGAATTGCTGAACACAAGACAGCTATACGCGCAAAAAAACTCAGCTATATTATGTCATCGCACTGCATTATATCCAAGCCAATCATGGCTCCCCAGCATCTTTGAAATTCTGGGGCATTGAAAAAGTCTCCATATCCTCGAGAGGTGGTGATGTCATAAAAAAACTTTTGTGCAGATAAGCACATTGGATATATTCACCTTATGTTTCTTGGCAACAAGGCTTGCTGCTTTTGTAATTCCACTTCCCATTAATGTGACACAGTATCTAGACAGAGATATTAGCTTTCAAGGTCTGTTAGTTTTCAATGAAAAACGGCAAGCTACTTGTTCTTTTTCTTCACAATTATCTTTGTTACATGGAGAATGAGCTAGCTAAGTACTTTTGTCCATATAGATGTATTATTTATTCAGTTTGGGAATATCCACACTAGCTAGCATCATTGCCATGTTCAGCAACAGGAAATGGATTCACAATGGCAAAAACAGGCGGGACAAAATAAGGTGAATACACTTAACACACTTGAGCCCTTTGGTCTTAATGAAGAGCTAAGCCTATCCTGTTTTTTTGGCCTTTATGATTAGTATGCCCATTGTGAATTTATTTAATCCTCGCTTTATATTTTCTATAGATGTATTACATTTATCTTCTCTGCGTATTAATGATATTCGTGTATTTATCTTTCCTAGGATGATGTTGTTTTTCTATTAGTGTACTTGTATAATATATTTCAATGTTCCTCTATATGGCTGCTACCTTGTGGAATGGCTGCTCCTGCCACATTGATTATTGGTGGTATGTAGACATCGGCTAATTGAGTGCACTGCCTTTTTTACTCACCTGCATGGTGATTTCTGTAAGCTACCGTATAATGTGTCACCACTGCCTCTGTCCATTCTTGACTCTGATGAAGATGTAGTAACACTGAAGTGTTAGTCTATGCACCAGAAATAAAGGCCTAAACTGTCCGAGTGCTCCAGTGAATCTTTCCCTGTTTTGCTGTTATGTCCTGCTCCTGAGAGGCACCGGACTGCCTATCTAAACTGATCGGAATCTCCTTGTTGCTAAATAAACAGATATTAGCTGTAGCAAAATAAAGTTTGTGACAACCAACTAACATTAGCTGTACTAGGCTAACATTATATGCTACAACAACAGTAGTCTATGTTAGGGTAATAAACTATTAGATGCAGGCATGTCAGAGCCTCTCCAGATTAACTAAATGTTTGCTGAAGGCAAATTGAATTGATCTTAACCTGCTCCTGGTTGAGTCTATTACCTGTGATCATGATGACTGTCATCATCATATTAGGCTTATGCCTCTTGCACTGTGATTGGCACGATCGCCTCCAATTTCAGCTTTAAATAACATTTTGCATATATCCCTCCATGGCATATTGAAGGTCTTTTTGATGGCCTCTTGATGATATAAGGTCTGTCTGTCTCCAAAAGTTGTTTAAAGCCTCCTTGATGTATCATGACTCTGCTGTTTTCTGTGCTAAAAACACTATGTCACTCCTGACAGAGTAGCAACGGTGGGTGGGACGTAGCAAAGGGTGATTTCCGACTATAATTATCGACCAATGGGAGGCTTATTCACACGGTCAACATCCTGTAAGTCAGACTAACAATAGACCATTTAGGATTGTCTCATTAAAATTATAGTTTGCATTTTTGGACAGAAAGTGGTATGAAATACTTACTAGTAGTGTAATCAATGCATAGACATTTGCTTACTTACCGAGACCCATGGTTTAAGTTCTGGCCGTGTTCCGAGTGCGCTGGGCAGCTTCAAAAAGGCAGCATACGGGGTCTGGAAACAAAAAAGTTTTAATTTTCATTTAATTATGTACCAATCGACATTCTGTTGACATATACTAGTAGTTAAAATGGCACTGCATAAGCAGATGCAGATTCTCCCTGTCTTCATTTGAGGGACCTGACTGAGCCCAGAAGAAAGTAGGAACACATTCAGTGATCCACCTTCAACTAAAGCTTATGGTCAGTTGATTAGTCAATTGGCCAAGACTGGCACTACTGAATAACAACTGGCACCACTCCAACAACCTAATTGCAGAAGCATCTTTAATTAAGCATCATGTGATGTTGAAAAGCACTGTGGGGAAGACTGTGGGCAGAGATTTCACCCACCCAGTTAATTCAAATGCTGGGTACGCTTTTGGCACTTTTATGAAAAGATGTAAGGTGACAGCAACAAGAAGGGCAGTTTCTTTTCTTTTTTTCAGCGTTTTTTGATGCTTGGCAAGCTTTCCTAATTCCATCTCTGAAGGCTTTAACCAGAACTGTCTCCATTTACATGACGTGGCTCATGAGACATAAAGTACAACATCAAGTCTCCATTCCAAATTATATTCACAACATGACTGTGTATGTCTGTTGTTCTATTTACCTGTAGGTTTGGTTTATCTTCTTATTCTCCTGCTAAATCCAGCTAATCTTAAGCCATCAATGATAGTGCTGACCAGGCTGATGATGCTGCCAATTATTACCATCTTGCTTCTGTAGTTAGTAATTACTATATCTGTTCTCTGAGGAGATATTGAGGGAGTTGGAGAGGTGGTTTGGGATGGATTAGAGCTGACGTCGATGGCACATGTAAATGTGCTTCTCCAAGCTTTATGTAAAAGCTCTGAATTGGGAGCTTAGCAGGGGAATTTGTCCACATGCGCTCTAGCCCATTCTTGTCAGAGCTGGAAGGATTGCATGGTCTCACTGATGGGTTGGACGACCAGCTCCCACAGCTTTGAAGCTGATAAACCTTTTAAAACCATGACAAATATTTCTCCCGCAATTTTGCTAGAGGAGAGGCAAAGAAATGGAATAGGTACCAATCACAGAGGTAGAAATATGCTGCTCTGTCCACCTCAAGCTCACCACAAAATAGCAGTTATTTTTTTGTTTCTTTCTTTTTTTGTTTCCCTGTAAAGTGCTGAAGAACTTATTTTGGTTTTAAGCTATGTCCCAAGCTATGTCCCTATTTTGATTGTCTTTTTGAGCAGTTGAGACATATTAGCCATCTTCCATATTATAAAGCCCATTATTCCACAGCCTGATGGTACTGTATCAAGATGGCAGCCACCAAAATCCAACATGGCCACAGAGTAGATGAGCATGCTTGGCGGAGCGTTGCGCAGTAAATGCTGCACACACCCTCCATGTCAGTGGCAGACATGGCTGCATAGCACAAGGTAGGCAGCAAGGGTGAGCCATCCAGTCAGTTTCCATAGTGATGTGGGTGAATGGAGGAGATTAGCCGGGGCAGTGTGGTGAGAAGAGATTGCAGGCTTCTGTCAAAGCTTACATTCGGAGAGCTTCATGTCTCCGCTCCTCCATGGAGCTCCCACTTGGTGAAGATGATGATAATGACCCCTTCTTCTACCCTTGGTCCCCATTTCTATTCTAGCCTCTTCCCCCTTATATATACAGTGTATCTATATACACACTTATTATACAAACATTAGCAACACCTACTCTTTTTGTGACAAAAGCAAAGGCTTCTGACTGTAAGAGAATTTGGCATGCATCTTCTCTTCAATTTGTAAAGTTAGGAAACCAAATGTGATTTTTTTTTAATGTATTATTATTATTTTTTTATGTGGGACCAAGGCTGATTGAAACATATCACAAATATATTAATACTGTTTAAATTTGTGGTTTTCATGAAATATGCTGACTAGGTGAAAATGATGATCCCTAATTGAGTTCACCTATTAAATCCACTTCAATCATGAAGGGGAGGTATAGATAATGAGGAGAAGACAAATTAAAGATAGATTTTTGAGACATAGTGAAAAAATCATATTTTGTACACTGACTGAGTATGAGCAAATTATTTTATTTTATTTTAGCCCTGAAATGGTTGTTTTCTGGGTTTCTTGACAGTTTCTCTGCTAGGGGAGACAGCTGTAAAATTAAAGTATGTATATGTCTGACCCCATTAAAAATATATATACTGTGATGCAGTATGGTACAGTAAAACAATTTGTTGTACTCTTGTAAAGAAATCTTATACTGATGTTTCAAAATCTTTCAGAGGCTAATTCTGCCCTACAAAGGCAAAAAGCAGTAACTTCAGTTACTATAGTTTGCCTTTGTAGGGCAGTACAGATATAGTAGTATTAGTACATACACATTTAGAGAGATACAGGTGTAGTGGTATTCATGCACATGTAGATGATACAGATTTAGTGGTATAAACACACATGTAGAGGGGTAGTCTCTTGTACAAAGGCAAATGGCAGTAACAGAAGTGTCTTAATGATGACTCTAAGTGTTTCATAAAAACTGAAAAAGCATTTTTAGCTGTGTGAGAAAAATTGTTTAAGGAGGAAAATGTGTTACTAGCAATAACTGTGATTGACAAGAATCTTAATGATAGCTTGAAGTACTCATAATAAAAAGGGTGCTCTGTCTTACACTGCCATCAACCAAATATAATTTAAATCCTTATATTGCTAGTGTTTACAGAAGTCTGAGTAAATTGAAACACTAATGTGTGAGTGTTTTGAAACACAGTATAGAGCTTTTTTTTTCCATCAACGTCATCTTGTGGGCAAAACTCTGCTTCCAAACTGCATATGTATCTTTTGAGTTGAAATAATAGAAATAGCTCTCAAACGTGAAATAGGCACTTCATTTTGTGTTGTCTCCACGGCTCTCATTGTCTGCTGCAGTGAGCATTAGAGCTGGTTCAGTATCTTTGGTGTTTACTGCCCTTGCATACTGTACCTGGTTAGACTATTACTGCACTATTAAACTGTCTTTCCATGGGAAAAACTCCAGGGCAGGAGTCGATCGTCAGACGTTCCCTGGAGACTTCCAGAGCCAAAACATCATCATTGTTTACAAACAGTAAAAGGGTCTAGTTGTGCTTTAACACGATCCATATAAAAACAAGACGAAAGGTCTAAAAGCCTCGCTAGCAGCCCTTAGAGGCCATGCTAGTCATTACACCCAACCAGACCAAAATGGCTGAATGGACCAACTGAGCGACAAAGTCACCAAGTCATCTTTATAGCCCCATGTTCTTGCGAGAATTCTTGCGTGTCTCTCCATAAAGCTTATTTCCCCCAGGGTCATGAATATTCACATCAAATTTTGTGACTGTGCAACTAACAGGTCAGGAGATACCTTCATTTGACAATTTTGGCCTGATGGTGGTGCTAGAGGAGAGGGGTTACCAAAATCAAGAGATGTCTTCCTCTAGGGGTGTAAAATGTTCACAGCATATTTTGTGTCTGTACGTCTAACGGGTCAGGAGATACGCTCATTTGAAAATGTATGGTTTAGCCTGATGGTGGTACTGGAGAAAAGGTCATGGGGCCACAAAAATCAATATAATTCTTACCCTTGGGATCATGAATGTGCTTAGCAAATTTCATGCCAATCCAGCCATTACTTTTCAAGATATCACACCAAAGTTCTAGCTAGGACCAAAGTGGTTGACATAACCAACCGACTGAGCGGGCGAGCAGGCAACCGAGCGACTGACATTGCCATCCCTAGAGCCCCTTGCTAGCTCTCACTAGCAGGGCTTTAAAAAAGGGGGGAAATAACTTGGAAGCTTGATGTGATGTTTCATCATACCAGCAAATTAGATTTGAAACACCAAATTAAATGTTAATTCTGGATTCTTTTTTTATTTTTGTTTGTTATTATTATATTATTATTATTATGTTTGTTTGTGCCAATCATCTAGGTTGCCCCTCTCCTTTACATTATTCCTGGTGGTGTCTGTGAACATGTTATCATTCCTAAAGCATCAACCTCAGCATTCTCCTTCACTTCACTTAGGCCACCATTTACGAAACACAATTCTTAGTAACCAAAATTCTAGGTTCACAATGGTTAGGGTTTGTGTTTATTAATCAAACACCTAACCCTACCCATCCTAACCCTGGTAGAATTCCAATTACTAAGAACTGCATTTATTAATCAGACACCTAAGTGAAGGAAAGGAGTGCGCTAAGTAGACGCTTGAAAAATTAGAATGGGTTGTTTCTGGACACAGTCAACATACAGTGGTTGGAAATATCTAGGTTTGTTTCCCTACCCTCAGAAGAAGCCAATTGTTGCCATTCATTCTTGCACAGTATGAAAAACAACTTCCACAGACAGGCTCAAGCAATATAATTCATCAAAGTGTTTCTGTTTTATCATTATTTCACTATGCCCATGTTCCGGAGTTTAGCCTTTTAGTGGGCGCATTCAGAGACCTCTCATTGGACTAGAGACGTTTTTTGCTTTGAATGCCCGCCCTAGACAAAACTTTTCACGTATCACTGGCACGTCCTTTGTGATTATGTTACGCTCTACTAACTGTCAATCGCTGACACCCACAGGAAGAAATGGAAGTCTCAGTCAGGAAATAATCCCTAAAACATGTCGCCTTACAAACTTTATCGTCACATTCATGTCTTCTTATCTGGGGTGTCTTTGTTATCTGGGACAGGAGATCATTTCAAGCTACTGTAGGTTTGACACTGTAAAGTTTAAAACGGATGACCAATGAGTAAATGTTAAGAAATCTAACTACATACAGCATGCATTGCAAAAATGGTTAGAGAAAATGTAAATTAGACATAGACAGTACCGTAGTAAATGGGCTATAACCTTCCTTTTAGTGCCTTGAAACACCTTTCAGAATTTCAGCACTTTTAGCTATCAAACAGTTGAACTATTGCAGACATGGGTCAAGGTGACAGCCATGTGTGTAGAAGACTGAGGGTTGACGGGAAAGGAACAAAGAAAGAGCTTCCACACACTGTTCTTGCAGTTGCAACAAAAGTTACAAAACATCTTTACTGGGAACAGGGACCTTGTACAGAATGTTGTTCCCAATAAAGATATTTTAACTGTAAGTGAAGTGGATAGTGTGCAGGAGGTCTTTGTTTCATTATTGTCAGCACTTCTTGCTGCCAAATTTCAATTTGAAGTGTCTATTGGATGGTATTAGAAAACTCAGTAGCTCCAACCTGCAACCTTCAACCCCCCACGACTGCAAAGGGCAGATTAAAGAGGAGAGTTCTGACACACAGAATTTCAGAAGTATGTTTCTCATTACAAATCACAATCAGAGGTGCACACATAATCATGGGCCAGAAAATCTGTGTAAACACTACACAGTTTCGTTCTTATCATTACACATGAACACACCATAATGACAGCGATTTCAGTGTTGCAACAGATGTTTGGGCTTAATTCATTGTGGGTATTAGTTTATGCCTATTTATATGCTCCACTCATAGTAGGTTGGGGACAGGGGTGTCATGCAAGGTGAAATGTGGAGGGAGGGGGTGCGTAATTAGATCAGGGGGTCGGGGGGGTCCTTTCCCAGGAAAAAATTAAAGTAACAATGCAGTTTCCTGCAATTTGACTTGTACATTCGATTTTCGAGGAATTATTTGAAAACTCCACTAAATCATAATTTTTCCACTTTATGTTAGGGTAAATACTGTAAATACTGTACATTTATTTAGAGATTTTTATGTCTACTAATTATTTGTGCTGTTGTAGTCTGAATGGCCTAGGCCTAGGTTAGAATAGTTAATTTTATGCAGTGAAGTCAACTTTCAAAAGATTTTGTCACAACATTAAAAGGGCTATTACGAGGAGACACACCATCACACATGAATACATTTGGGCACATTTACAGCTCAGCTTTACAGCCATACCCAATGATACAATTCCAAGCATGTTTAGGGACCACAATATGCAAAAATAGTCAAGAATATAATAAAAAAACAAAAAACTAAATTTAGCTTAACTGTGGAGCAATATTTAGCAATTTTTTCTGTAAGCTAGCATGATATGGGTGGTACCGACAGATCCCTCGCGTTCTCTAGTTTCACATGATATTGCTATGTGCTAGCTTGGTGCTAACTTAAAAAAATCAGCCCACTGAAAGTCAGTAATGTCTGATGATTCCAGAGGTATATAAA
>OMKL01033798.1:10514-28057 GCA_900302295.1 Parasudis fraserbrunneri
CTGGGGGGGGGGGGGGTCATTTAGTCATTGAATGATAGGATTCAAGATCTTTTTTTGTGTGCAAATAAATAAATAAATATTTAATTCTATTACATTGGGATGTGTCACTGCTTGGATAATCAATTATTTCATGCTGACAGCTGCCATTTAGTAAACTTGAAAAATGATGCATGTATTGCATGCACAATTGCAGGGATTCACAAACCTTTTAATTTGTGGCACAATGACACAAAACCCAAACATTTAAAACAGCATGTTTGTTGTATGTCATCATTAGGGCTAGACTGATGTGGGATTTGTGGCTCAGATACAGTTTAAATTTCAGATGATGAAGATGTGAAGCAGCATCTCTATGACCGGGGATGTCACTAACTCACTCATTCAGTGACTCAGTAACTCACTCACAGTTAGCTACTCTGCCCCTAGTGGTGGCACACAGGAAATGGGCTGCGCATCTATGACACTGTGTGTCCTTGTTTTTCTTTGTAAATACCCCTTATTAATTTGGGAAAAATCTGCAAAGATTGAACAAGTACATTTCTATTTTAACAAAATATTACTTTAACCTCAAAATAAGAAAATTCTCTCACACAAATAAGTAGCCATCTACTGCCACAGGGTTATGCATTTATTTTGCCATTTTTGTGAGGACTTAAATCAATTCTTTACCAGTGGCACTTAAGCCGATAATGATGCATCAGTAAAAAATGCTTACATCAGCCATTAATATCGGCTGACCAATATATCCGTCTAGCCCTTGTTAGCTTTCTAGTGACTTAAGGGGAAGTAAATCCCTCCGATGGAAATGTCTGTTGGGAGATTACGCCCAAAAGTCCTGGGCCAGATTATATGGTCTGGGTCGTGATGACCTGACTGAGGATGTCCAGTCAGCATATGGGGGCTAAGACACCAGTGGAGCAGTGCTAAGTATCATACCAAGGGCCACAAATAAAGGAGTGTTCACAAACAACCTTGTGTGATCCATTCAATTTAATGTTCAAAATTCCCCAACTGTTTTCTTTTCCTTTATCCTTTACACAGGCAGTACATTGATGGCAAAGACCAAGAAGGATGAACACAAATGCACAATAGGTCCACTGCAATACTGCTGGTGTAGGCAAGCTTTGTCTCAATACTGCAACGAGTCAGTGGGTGGCACATTCAGAGGAAATTCTTGTGGCAAACCTTTCAAGGTAACTTCCTGAGTTTATCTCTTCTTATTGTGTTGGTGCGCCATACAATTTCCTCCTCCAGGAATGGTTCCTCTCTCACATACTTCTGTTATTAACATCTGAGAGGAAAGGCACACACACACACACACACACACACACATACTTGCATACCGGTCATGGTGCAAGTCGTAGAGCTCCTTGAGACAGGACACACTCTGAGCTCCAAGGTTGCGTCTCTGTTCGGCCAGCTCTCTCTTGTTGCGCTCTCGTTGGGCAGTCCTCAGATCCTCCATCTGGGTCTGCAGGCCCTCCATATGGCCCTGAAGCCCTTCCACAGTCTCTGTCAGACTACAGGGGGAAGAGTGGTGTGAATGATATGGATTCTAGAATGCAGGCAGCCGACAACATCACAGAAAAGTAGCACAAAATTGCCCGAATGCAACCGCATGTGTAATATTCTGCTTGGCACCTTGATAAACCTATGGACCTAATAAATCTACTGTATGTAGGAAATCTTATAATCTACACGATCCTAGATAGACTAACTTAATGTGAGAGTTCATGGTTGGCTGATTGAGCAAAACGATTATAAAACAATAATAACATTATTGACAAAATAATAAGATACACTAACACAGTAGATGGTTGATTTGATTTGATCAGCGGACTCTGACCTGCGAATCTTCTGCTGGGCCACACGGCTGTCCTGCACCAGTCTCTGGTTGCCCTGCTCCAGGTCTCTGGCTGCCACATCCAGCTGCTCGTACATCTTGGCGTGCTGGTCGTTCATCTGACGCAGCAGGTCCACCTGTTTGGTCAGGTACTGGGGGAGAGAGAGAGAGTTCAAACTGATTAGGCATTTTAGGGCAGGTCTATGGATATAGAATGGACAGAAAAGAAGAACAGAGCAGACCAGATACTTTTTTTGAGCAGTAGGAGAGGTCCAGCTATTGCCAGGGAATAAAGATTTTCTTTTCATCTTGAATGTAGCTGTCTGAAGATTCAGGTTAAATGTTGTCTTCCCTCATGTTATTGTTTGTCACATCCGTCACTGTCCCGTGTGAAACATAAAACCACTTATAACGATCAACAAAATGGGCCAAAATTAAAAAAAAAATGTGCCTGGTATACAATAAATGTTGTTTACATAATTACTGTATTGTACATTTTGTTTCTATGCCCCAAACAATGGCATCTTATTACAATACAGCCTAGTGCCTTCCTCTGAAGTGGACAAGTCAAGCACAAAACCACCAATTATGGGCCGGCAAACACATTTTGGCTTTGCGACAGGAAAAGTCTGCATGAACGTGTGAGCTGGATTTGCATGCCACTTCAGTATGTACACTGTGTCTAGCAAACAGTGCCAGCCAAGGTTCACTGCCTCTTGTCAAATAACTCTTATGTTAGCTTCCATCCAATTAAGGCTTAAGGAGTGTGAATCGTTCCTAGTATTAGGCTTTCATATTAACTATGACTGTCAGAGCAGGCTTAAGTTAAAGCCACTGGCCAGATTCTGTACACAGCTACATGAGAAGGTGATGTAAGTGGAACTTTAAAAGAACATGTTCTCATAATGAGTGATAAGAGAACATTGATTTACTAAGGACAAGCCCCAAGTCAAGGGGAGAAGTGCAAAGTAAGAAATGTAGCACTGTTGCCAGAGTAGCCAGACCAGACCTTGACCTTAACATATACACCGTATCATTGGCTTAGAACAGCATTTTATGGCAATTTAAATTTGTCTTTTCTCATATCCCTCCTTGTAACACATACACACAGTTCCTCCCACACTTCTTCTGGGAGCTCAGAGTGCAAGGTCGGCCACAGTGCAGCGCCCCTGGAGAAGTTTTGGTTCGGTGCCTTGCTCAAGGGTACTTAGGCAGAGAAGGTGGGCACCGTAGATGCAATACCAGCCACCCTTCAGTCACCCGCTCACAGCTGGAATACACCCTCCTGTTGGTGCCAGGGATTGAACCAGCAACCTTTCTGTTATTGTTCGGCCTCTCTACATCTCAGTTTCAGATTCACCATTTCTTATCCAATTCAGCAGCGCACTTTTTGAATTAGTTCAGTCAGGAGAGCAGCAGTTTATCATGTTAGCAGGAATAAGACTCAAGGGACTTGCTCTATGAGAAACCCATAGTTCTTGCCATCAGGAATTACACCAGTAGCGGAAAGAGTACGACTAAAGGTGATCATGCTTTTGCTATTAGGGCCCAGATAATCTGGAGCGCCCTACCTGAGGAACGTAGACCAGCAAACCCAGATTCATGTTTTAAATCAATTCGTAAAATGCATTTCAACAAAAATACTATTTTCATCTCTTTTGTCTATCTACTTTTAACTCCTTTTTTCCTACTTGTTTTAAAGTTTTCTGTGAGCACTTTGTAAATTCTATTTTATACAGTATACGTGCCATTTAAGATAATTATTTTTATCATTATTGTTATTATTATTATTATTATGACCAGGACTATAGGGCATGTATAGATTGGGGTCAGTGAGATACATGGGATTACCCAATCAAACTCACTAAGTACTCAAGCCAAAGACACACAGGCTGCAGTGTAAATACATTAAGGTTCTTATCTTCATTGACCTGCTGCCAGTGAGTGTCATGTCTGTAACGTGGATAGATCAGTCGTGCCTGGTTATGCCAGAGTTACACTGAATGGATGATGGGGTCTAGAGGGTTGACACTATTTTTGTATGCATCAACAGAAAACACATTGTGACACCCCACAAATAAGCTACAGTTTGATCACATTATGGTAAACCTAAAGCCTGGCTCTACACAAATATGTTAATCTTCATGTAAAACAGATTTGCATAATAGCCTAATTGTTCGTTACCAGGAGTGGTGAAATTGAGTGGTTTAGAGATCAGTGCTCAGTTCAAATCAACAAGTAGTTACTGTGTTGCCCCAAGGCTACTTATTGGCAGGACTCCACAAATAGGCTACGTGCAGCTCCAAAAGCCTGCCTAAGATCTTGGATAGCGAAAACTGCTCCAGTAATAGAAGGTACATGAGAGGACAGGGGCTAGTGAATGTTTTCCTATAATTAGTCAGACAAGTATCTGGTTAACAACGTGTACTGTGCCAGAGGATCATCAGGTCACAGGCTGGTCAAGAGACTTGCTTTTACTTGATCCTATTTAACGTAAAGAGAAATTTACAGAGGGAGGACATTTTCAGACTTCTCGGCATGGACTTTTATCAACAAGGCTCTGAATGTGGATTAATTCACTTAAAGTCATTTTGTTAGTAATGTCGCTACAATATGTGATTCAATACAGGAAAAGTTGAATAGAGAGATCCACACACAGCTCCTGAGTAAAGGATTTTTATTTTCTGCTGTTGTGACATTTCGAGCACAAGGCTCTTCCTCAGAAGAAGTCAGAAGAAGTCTGAGGAGGAGCCTTGTGCTCGAAACGTCACACCAGCAGAAAATAAAATCCTTCACACAGGAGCTATTTGGTGTGTGGATCTCTCTATTCAACTCTGCAAGGTATTTTTTGATCCAGCACCCATCCTATTGGGCATTGGGATGTGCATGTCTTTCTTATAGCTTCTTATTCAATATAGGAAGAACATGGAGGTTAAACAAATCAAAGCTTTGACCTTAGGTATGTTGGTGCCTGCAGGAAGACAATACTACAACTACAACAACAACAACAACAACAACAACAATAACAACAACAACAACAGTTCACTGACAGATAATCATGTCGACAGAGTGACCTTTGTCAAGGGGAAATTATTCATGCATGAGGCAATATAGTTTGATATGGAAACTTCTCCTTTGCTCAGTGGAACAGCAAATATGCCTCACTAGTTCACTGCCTATAGAATAAGTATGTTGCTGCTGCAGTGTGACAAACACCTCTATCTCCTGCAGCTGTTCCTGATTGGTGGTGTACATCTGCTGCAGGCCTTGCTCCAGCTCATGGTTTCTGTCCAGGAGGGTCTTTCCCAGCTCAGCTGCCAAGTGGAGATCTGTAAACACATAGGAAAACACGTAAACACAATGTATGTCAGATTCACTGTCTATGGTCCAAACATTGGCAGTGGCAAAATAAGGCGCGCACACACACATACCTCCATCAAGCTTTATCTGTGGTTTGTGTGTGCCTTGGGGTTTGTCTCAATTTTTTTTCAGTTGAACAACAGCCTACTATTAAACAACCTTTATCAAGAGTAATACTAAAAACCTTATGATCACTTGCCCCCTCCAAGTTGATGCAATCTGGGTATCAGCCAGCAGCTGTGTTTGCTGGCTTTGCTTTGATAAAACGATTTATTTATTTTGCTAACATTTCCAAGAAATTGATAATTTAGTTTACGTTGGAATTGTGTGATTTACTCAAGTGAGCAACGGGGCCAAAAAGACTAATCTGGTGTTGGCAATAGCTTTACTGTGCATAAACAACACATGCATCAGTCCAGATACAATCAACACAGCTGAAGTGACAGCCTTAGGAAATCCTGGCAACAGAGCCCGGATGATTTCTCTGCCTTTTTACCTTATGACCAGTGTGGTCAACAAAGACAAGTGTGAGTGTCACAAGAGTAGGCTATTTTCCATATAATTTAAGTGTATATGGGTGGTTTAGGGCTTCTGTCATGTAATTTTACTGTCTAAATGAAACACCAGCTGCAAGCAAAAAGTAACCTATGTCCATGAACATTTTCTACTGTCATACACTATTCTGTGTAGGCTCATAGTTACCCAAACATACATAGGATCTTATCCACAGATGATCAGCAGAAGAAAAAAAGCCCATTTGTAAACTATTCATAATCTGCTGCCTGACAACTTCGTTTTGAAGGCCAACTATATAATTGCAATTGTAGGCCAATTATAACATGACAGAAGCCTGTCTGTCGAGTCAAGCAATAGACATGCAGCGGGTGTTTAGGGCGCGACCCACAGCTATGCAGAGACAGTCCTCCTTACCATGTTCAAGGTTCTGCTGGTCATACCAATGCTCTTCATTCTTCTCAAACTCTTCTTCCACTATCATATCAGTGAGCATTTTCTTACAAGGAGTACAAAGACTCCACCCGACTGATTTCTAAAACACGGGTATCCTTGGACAGCTTTGAGTTATCGGCTGTCCTCGACCGAGTGTAGTGTGCATCCTCCGGTGGGGTAGTCCGTTGTCTACAGCAACGTGGCAAGTCTGTACACCCGGTGGACATCAACTAAACCAGTGTGACGTAGCTAGAACAAGGACTCGGGGTACGATTTCGGAGCAGTTTATTGACAAATCACGAAGAAGGAGGTGGAACCAACGGGCTCTTACGTCCAATCAAATGTTTTGTTTTGTGGCAGAGTCCCGCCGATTTCCGCATACACAGTAATGTAGTTTGACCAAAGACGGTTGACAGGAGTTGTGGTTAGCTAGTTAGAGGGCTCGATTACATAGCAATTAACTACCTGTACATGTTCAGTAAGGTTATTTGTGCTTTGTTTTAACAGCAAATTGCTAATATGGTAAAATGATACGATTGGAGAAAGCTGTAGCAATGGTCCATGTCTTGCTTGGGACTAGCTAACTACTATCGTTTGGCTGTTCCTACAAAAATAATTATCAACATTAGTTAAAAAAGTAGCAGTGGGATTTTTTTGTATAACAAGATTGTTATAGTGTAACCAAACAGACCAACAGTTGACTTAATAGTGTCATTGAACTACCTGTACCATGACTGTGGAAAAACTTGGCACCGGTGCACGCACCTATGGAGGCGGAATGAACATTTTGCGATACCTGGCAAGTTTCAGGGCTCATCCCGCTGCAGTGGCTTACTCCATGACCACCCTGGGCGCTGGTATGCTGAACAGTATATTCAGCTTCTACTATGTCAAGCTGTTTCTGAACAAGTACAAGATATCAGAGGGAGCATTTCACCAGTCACAGGTATGTGTGTATGTATGTTGTAGTCAGTGTAGCACACCCAAGCATGCATCATAAATACTAATTTTCTTCTCACACTTATTCAGGGGAATGAATTGCAAGATATGTATATCATCAGTCATAAACACTGGTGAATTGAGTTACTGAGAAATGTTGTGAAAATCTGGTTGCTTTCATATTGTTTTATTATCGTCGTAATCTTGTCCCTCACAGGTAGTGTACATGTTGTGGAATGCAGTGAATGACCCTCTGTTTGGCTACCTGCAAGACAACTCCCGTGTGCCCTGCTGCTCACAACGTCGTCTTTCCATCCTGTATGGGGCTCCCCTCTACTCCCTGGCCTTCCTGCTGGCCTGGTTTCCATGGCGGTCATACTCCTCTGGTGACTGGATGAGTGGCCTCCACTTGATGGTAGCACTGTGTGCTTTTGATGGCATGCTGACTTTTGTGCTGCTGGCACAGTGCGCCCTGTTTGCTGAGATATCTGGGCATCACCAGAGCCGCCTGAGACTCATTAAATATAACCAGGTAAAGATGGGAATTAGTAGTAGTGGTGGTTGGTGTTACTACCTCTGGGGCAGTAGGGTGGCCTTAGTGGTTCGAGAGACCGTACTGTCACAGGTTTGATCCCCCGTGGCCATGACAGCCAATGTGCACTGCCAACCCCTGTTAAATTGTCCCCGAGCAAGACATTGAATCCATACCCACTCCAGGGTCACCACAAAATGGCTAACCCTGCACTCTGCCCCCACCAATGAAACACACATGAATGTGTTTCTTAGGGGAATATGTGAAGAAATACATTCCTAATGACTGTGTAATATGGCAAACCAAACTCCAAATGGATAACACTGCCTCTGCTTTCCTCCCTTCCCTGTAAAGGGCAGTACCCCTTGAGTTAACATGATGTACCTTCTTTGTCCTTCCCAGGTGGCTTCTCTCATTGGCTCCTCCAGTGTGCTATTCTGTGGCCTCCTCTCCAGCAACATGGATGACATGGCAGCCTTCCAAGGTTTCACAGTGCTGATCGCTGTCCTGGCCTGTGGCTGCATGCTCTATACAGGCTTCCACAGTGAGAGCCGCTTTGATAACAAAGGATCCACTCCAGGTTCACCGGGGTCAGTTGAGCAGACCGCCGGTCAATCAAGCCTTTCCTTCTCCTCGGTGTCCTCCATGACATGGCAGATCTTGACCAATAGGGACTTCCAGTTCTTTGTGCTCATGAACTTCTTCCAGGTCTTTATGGTGGCTTTCTGTAATAACTTCACCATGATATTTGCTGAGCACCTCATTCCCCCTGACGTGCTGCCATCGCTGGCTAAGAGCTTCATGTATGGAGCTGGATTCATCTGTCCACAGGTACCGCGCCACACGGTCTTGGTTTCAAAGTTCCAGAGTGTATGAGAGGTAGTTTTGGAAAAAGAAAATCTTGTCTCGTAACCCTTCTCTATGGTTTCTACCGTCCTCTCTCTCTCTCAGATATTAGTGCTGAGCAGTCAGAGTCTGCTCCACAGCCTTGGCTACTACAGGATCATTCTCTACACCTTCTACATAGAGGCTGGCATGGCTGCCGTTATGCTTGCACTGGGTCCCCACCACTACTACATTCTGGCATTTTTCCTCATCACCAACATGTAAGAAATTAGCTATTTAAAGTGTATTTGTGTAAAGCTATTTAAACTCATCAAAAGGTAATGTCGTATTTATAAGTAATACCAGATATGGATAAGTTACGAGGCTGCTTTCCAGTATCACTACTATTTCATTTTTATAAATATCTGCTTCTCTTATCTCTTACACAGGGTCATTATCCAGGCAACCTTTAGTCTATTCAACTTGCCTCTGGCCGACATCATTGACTGTGACCTGCAGAGGTACAAGCGCAGGTAAACAATGACTCCATTCTGTAGGTCCACTATATCAGCAAACTGCGACCTCCACTAGTCCAGCCATCCATCACATATAAAAATAGTACCTGTTCCTCAGGTGTGGACCATCATTGGACTGTTAGTTGAAGATCTTAAAGTTATTTCCCTGGTTTCTCCTCCACAGCTCCCCTCTCTCCTCCATGGTGTTTGGGACAAATGCTCTGTTCACCAAGCCAGCACAATCTTTTGCCCCTATGCTGGTTGTCACTGTCCTCAACCAGTTTGGTTACGAAGAGCTTAAGGAGGGAGGGAAGAATGCAAACCCAAGGTAAAAACCAGCTCTCACTGGCAATCTAGTCTTCTGGGCTTCAGATCAGACCAACTGTTGTAATATTTGCATTGAGAGGAGTGGAGGTGAGAGGAGGTGGTGATGGACTGGGGCACCTAGCATTAGCACACTGTCCTACTGAAGCTACATTTCTGATTCTGCAGTTAATTTCTTATCTGTTGTCAGGTGTTGGTAGAGACTATTCATAGAAAGTGTTCTGGAAAGTATTTTAATACAAGGTGATGATCCCCCTAGTGGTGAAAAAGAAACATTTGAGAACTGGGGGCGGGGTTTGAATACAAGCAATGTGCTATTAGCAGTGATGGGGAGTAGTTTCACTACATGTAATTTAACAAGTAGTTTAACTACATTTTGCAGTAGCTTGCTAGCAGTTCAACTAAATTCAAATCGGAATAGTGGCGTTAACTACAGGAACTACAATTTTGGCTGGCCACTTGAAAAGAAAGGAATTACATTTTTTTTTTTTTACCACTGCCTCCCCTCTCTTGAGTGAAACCCTTTTGACCAACCCCTCCCCTCCCCCTGTTGTACAATATATTCTGTTCTAACTAAGCTGACAGTTCCAGTGTGATGGTAAAGTTGGTAAATGGTCTAAAAAGGTGCCAGTTCAAGATAAACACATTTTAAATTAAAATCTGCATACAAATCCAGTTTTTCAAGTTTACATTTTAGCATTTTTTTCTATAAAGAATCCACATGGTTATTTGGTTTGGGTCATGTCAGACTGGCTGACGGCTATTAAAGTGAGGAGTACACTATGCATTTGAGTTTCACTTTCAATTGAGTGGTATTTTTTTGCAACAGTGTGTTAGCCTGTATGTTATAATGTTGCATTACATTGCAGATGTTACTTTTTCCAAGTAACTTTAGTTAACCAAACTATATTTCTCTTGAGGGTAGCTTTGCTTTAGTTCAAGTTCTTCCATTGTGAAGTAATTGGTAGCTTGATTTCACTATGCTTTCAGAGTAGCTTCCCCAACACTGGCTATTAGATCCCATCCATTCAGTGTCTTCATATAAACAAACTCTCTGATTGGAATAGACTTAACAAAGACCTGGGATGAGTGTAGTTTTGACTAAACTTGAGCAAAAAGTAAATACATTTTTCGCGAACTAAATATCCCCTTCAGAAAAGTCATATTTTGGTTACACTTTATTTGAAGGGATGTTCATAAGGCTGACATAACACTGACATAAACATGACATAATGTCTGACATAAGCATGGATTGATGTTTATGAATGTCTCATTTGGTTGTTTATGACACTTTCAGTGCAAAGTTGACATTCTTCTGGATGTCTGTCATGACTTATCAAATACCATTATAAAGGTACTATTTGATTGTATGTGTTAACATGGCATTAAATTGTCATATATGGTTGACTTCGACACTTGCTGTCATGAGACAGTTATAATTACAGTATGTCCTATTTTCCTTGACCTCAACTACAGTGGTAGAATTTGGACTTTTCATAAAGATATCAGGAACTGTTATTACACTGTTGAATGCTTTTTTAATAAAATAACTATTGAAATGTACATTCCTCTCAAACACAATTACCCATTACCCAAAAGGTAAGCATGATTTCACTGAATTCATGCAAGTACTCTTAATTCTCAGGTACACCAATGACTGAGAAATATCTGTGGCAATTCAACACAGTAAACTGGTGATGATAATCACATTCACAGTCTTAGAAATACATTTGAAAATACAAGTACTTGAGGCCTACATCGATAATGACTTTTACATCTTCTAAACTTCTTAATGGGTCTCCTCCTGTCTTCCCTCCAGTGTGTTGGAGAGCTTAATGGTTCTCCTTCTGTCGTGTTTTGATTAACTTAAAAATATACAGTATCATTATATTATGGACGACGGTATGGTAAAAATCCATACGTTTGCATGGATCCATGACAGTATTCTTTCAAATTTGATATATCTCCAAGCCATATGCGCTCTCATGTTGGAAGACATTGGCAGGAGGCAGTGATAGAGTGCTCAAATTATGCTGTACAGTGTGGTAGTGAAATGTTCCACTTGGACGTGTATTTAAGATATGGTAATACGATACCAGTTCATTAATTTGTCATTGATATATTTCTCTTATGATGTCAAGTGTGTGTCTTCAGATTAGTGCTGCCCCCATTGCTGCAAATGAATGTGGTTTGTTTAGTTTAGCTACCATCCCAATATGACCGGCGGAAACCGGTCGAAAAGTGGGCGGGTTCATTTCGTAGGTGACACATGACTCTATTACCTCTTCAAAATCTAGGACAGGATGTTGTCAGCAGCATAATTTGGTGTGAACGTTCACTCTGAGAACTTTTCTGACATGTTCCATTACAGCCTGTACCCCCCCCCCCCTTAATGGTGAGCTTAATGGTTCTCCTTCTGTCTTCCCTCCAGTGAGTTAGAGAGCCTCCATGGTGCCATGTTCTATTTGGTGTGTCTGGTGCCCATGTGTGTCGCTGCTGCACAAGCCCTGGCCTGGAGGCCCTTCTCCATACGCAGCAGTCACACAGTCGACGCAAAGTATATAGACGGCTAACTTCAACAACAGTTCCCCAATACTCCAAAGACACTCTGGCTTGATAAGGTGGTAGCTTTACTCCGTGACCGATGACACATTTCTGGTTTCGGTATTGATTCTTGTATTTGGGAACTTAATTTTCTGATAACCAGTATATCTACCAATAGATTGTGTGAAAAAATACATTTACTTGCAAATATCCCCCAAAAAAGATTTCTTTGGAAATAAATTTCTCTTGTGCAATACATAGCTTCATGCTTGAAATAAAAACAATGGTCCACATTCACAAAGCCTTTCAAAGTTGGAGTATTGATCTCGAATCCACTTCAGTCTGTTAGTTTGAAGAAGGTCATGAAGACAACGTGTTCCTGGTTACTGATCTCCAACCAGCACTCCTACTCTGGGACGCTTTATGAATATGGGCCAGTGTTAGTTGCATTGACATGTCTTTCAAGCAAAGATAGAAATTAGGTGTGTTCTATTAGAACAAAAATATGGAGCACTGTTTTAACACACCGCAGGGTTATGCATTTTGTCTCCTATTGTATGGAATTCTATCAGTGCTTTATCTCAGCACTTTTGCCAACAAAAGTATGTCAGTGAAAGGCTATAATCGGACGATAATTATCAGCTGATTGATATCCTGTATCGATGGCCGAAGAACAAAACCTCCTATCTGTTATAAAATTGACTTTTTTGCTGACAGACTGAATAGGAGCAGCCTTGTTCTCATCATCCAAAGTGATCAGCAAATTATGCAGATAGGAGAAATTATGTTCTTCTGCCATCAATATCTGTCTAGCCCTACCTTATTCTTTTGGTTTGGTCTTTGGGGAATTTCTCATAATTGTATGGTGATGATGATTATGGTGAAGATGAAGAAGTATGTTTCATGGCCTTTTGTTGCACTAACATTTTAAAGATTAAAAGTTTAAGAGAGAAAAGAGAGAATACTATAGTGGGTAGCAAAATAGTTGAGGGAATACTACTGTATAGCGGGTAGCAAAACACTTCTATATTTACTATTGATGTAATTGAAGTGTGTCAAACTGCAAGTGCCTCTTATTAATCAATGTACTACAATACATGATTGTAGTAGTTCGTTACTGTGAACCGTGTAACTCGGTGAGATTTCTGAGACACTTACTGTACTTTGGGTGGTTTAGTTTCGAGTTGATTTCCAATCATAGTAACGGCAAGTCACTCAGACGACATTTGTATAAAGGATCATTCCAGACATTTTCAACACAACCAAGCTGAATCAATTAGTATGATGCCAGATGATGATGAAAAATAGGGTCTACGTTGAAAATAAAAGGAGCTATCCTTTAAAGTTAATATAAAACAGATTTGTTTCCTTTTCTTACTTGTATGTATTGTACTGTACTATATGTATGTACTGTATGGCTACTGTGTATGCATTATGGGATTATTGTCAATGTAGCTTTTTGGTTCTATTTTGTTGTTGAGCCATGTCATCAATGATTATTGATTTCTGGTCCAATATGGGCACCAGATTAATTTGATGGGGAATGTTTTCTATTTGTCTTTTAATACTGTTTTTTTTATTAAACAATTATTGTACGTAACCATGCTCAGAACTTCTGTTTTATACTGTATTTTCACAGACAAGTATTTGATCAGCCAATTTCTTAATGCAGAGACAAAGTCTTGTATAAGCTGTAGTAGGTATAGATCAAATAGGTGTCACAAAACTATCTCTCTCTAAATATCTGGCACTGCTAAACATAAAGCTTACGGAGAAAAGTACCGTGAACTATCTCTAACCTAGGAGCAATGTACAGTACATTTAATTAGTCTTTCATGTCTAAAGATTTGACAAAGCCGTAAGCACACAGGAAGCCCAAATACTTTGTTGAATGTCCAACTCTTCAGTACACATAGCAAAGTCCTTAGTTCTGAATTCAAAGGCACTAGAATTCCCTCTGTCTAGAGAGCAACTGCCAAAATGTGTGTTGGTTTCACTTAATATTCCTGAATGCCAGTTATAAGTTTTCATAGATGTCATCAGCTGAAGGGCTGGACTGGGGACTTTCAGCCTGCAATAAAATTAATAACATGTATCAATTGACAGACAGTAAAATATATATTTTTTTAAACAGCAGTGTGAAACCTAACTGACATTGTAACACAAGCTAGACACAAAAAACCCAGTTGGTCTCTTACAGATTCTAGCCACAACATGCTGCAATCAAATCTTTTCCACAGGTTGTTTTTTTTTACCTTGTTTTGAGAGGGGCCACAGTTGTCTGATTTTGATGTGTTGTTTTGTAACTTCCCTCTACCACACAATTCTTGCACCACAGCATGAAACTGCGTGCTTTTTGCTGAATTATTCTGCAATAAAAACAGTAAAGAAAATGGTTATATAGTCAAAGTCAGAGTCACTTTATTTGTCACACACATCATACAAGTATAATGGCAGTGTATAATATGCAAAGAAACATTGCATAATTCTCTCCTTTGCATTTTATGCTGAAGGAATTATACAAATAAAAAAAGAAGATAATGAATTGCTTTGTCATTTGTAGTTTCATTTGCAAAGCGGTGATTAAAGGACTTGGACCTATGTTGCTGTTCCTCATTTTGCCTCCATGGGGTTTCCCTGGTTTGGTAAAATGGTATATTCCAGAGCTACCCATCAACAAATGAAAATCAGAAAGCCACACTACTGACCTGGTGAGCAGTTCTCCATGTTCTTCCACATTTGCTTATATCCTTTCCAGTCTGCAATGCAAAGGCCAGCTTACCATGAACCAAAAGTGTCATAATCATACAACCACTATTTCATTTCACGATTTTATTTCACATTTGAAATGCTGTTTTGTTTAAATGTGTATTATAATGACAAAAATATTGAAATATACACATCAACTTCTAAAGAACGTATGCATGCCTAACTAATTTACCTTCTTACGGGTGATGAGTATTATTATTGCCAGGCTATAGATGGCCAACAGGACAAACAGTGACCACAGCAGAATGTGCCACACCATCTGCATACCTTCCCCTGAGTGCACAGTATAACAAATTACATGTAATGGTATTACAGTAATTGATGAAAAGAAAAAAAGATAATCATAATACATTACAGTTACTGTGAAGAACACTAACCAGAAAAAGGTGATTACATGTCCAGTTACTCAGAATTGTGTTTTGAAAGGAAAAGGGGTGTCTAGGTGGTGAAGTTATTAGGGATGCACCGATACCAAAATAAAATAACAATTTGGCCAATGTCGATACCAGTGTTTTTTTGTTTTGTTTTTGTTGTTGTTATTTATTCCCCATTTGTGCCAATCATTATTTAGAAAATCAACTGAACTGTTTTAAGTCTTTCAGCTCTTCATCACACTATCTTTGAATTAGCACAAATTCAACCATACAAATTTATGAACAGATAAACATCTGCTACTGCCATCGGTGAATGTCATCTTATTTGCCAGTAGGCCATGGCAGTCAACAAGGCGAATATCAGCCAATACCGAAGTTTGGCCGATACATGGGTGCATCCCTAGAAATTGTAGATGGTAACATAAATATAATTTGTCATCTCTTATAATACTGATTGACAATGGTTGTAGATGATAATATGACCATAATTCAAATTATACTCAACCTCAAGTAAAACGTTCGTTGAACTGCAGATTTTGGTGGCAAAGTAATCCAAAAGTAATAGAAAGCAGGCAGTTATGTTATGGTGTTTTAGCATCCCAGTGGACTACATTATGGATTACAATTTAAAACAGGTAATCTGTAACAGATTATATTTTGAAGGTAACCTCCCCCCAGCCCTGCACCTCATCAAGGCCACCAGTTCAAATCTTTTACAGACTCCCAAAAACGCTATGGCTAACCAGAGGACTCTTACCCCTCACTGCAAGTTTCGTGCCTTGTCCAATCTCCTGTGCCCCTGGTTGACGCACTTCAGAGAAGACAGCCGCACAGTGGTAGATCCCACTGTCATTTACATTGAGTGAGTCGATGAGTAGCCTTGCTCCATCCAGGCTGTACTTGGGAGGTTTGGTTCCCAGGTCGATTTGATAGTGGGAGTCCTCTTTGAAAACAAACCACAGGAACAGAGAGCCTGAACAGTTTAAATTTAAGTAACAAGGAAGGGAAGCAGATTGCCCCCTATTCCGCCAAATAACCCTGTTTGGCTGATGTAGGTCCAGTGACTGGCAGTTAACTGTGTTCCTCAGGCTACCTGGAGTCAATAAACAAAGATAGGTGTGAGAGGAACACAAATGTTATGATTCTTGAAAACATACTATCATACCCCAGAGCTGCTTTGTTCAAACACACGACAAGAAAGCAACACAACTAGCCTACTGCCCAAATGCATTTTGAGAAACCTGTTCCAAGTTTAACAATCATTCATTCATCATCTTACCTGCCATTGGGATACAGCTGAGTGTGAGAGAAAGCCAAATAGACCAGCTCATTTCTCTAGCTTTCAGATGTATGAATGACTCCTTGTGTAGGGTTTTCTAAGTAGTTGACAAATGAGAAGTAGGCATGTTGCACTTCCCTATGATTTCCTTCTGCTTCTGTCATAATGTTTGTGTGACTGGAGTTACTGTGGCTCTGCATGACTGTGTGGAAATATATGTGTTGCTGTATCCGTATGTGAGTGAGTTTGTTGCCCAGCGCCAGCTCCTGTAAAACATGCTATAGTAACCAGTAGGGCAGCTAAGTCATACATTCTTATTTATTTATTTATTTATTCTATTTAATCTTTGTTCTTCCAGGGCAGACCTAAGTAAACCTTTAACCTGCAGGGATATGCCTTTCTGATTTAAATGAATGTCTTGATCTGGGTTTAGACTTTCTAAATCAGACCAAGGAATCATGCGACTTGTAAACAAAACAAACTTGTGAACACACTAGACAGCTGATGATCAAAGTTGTTGTGAGTACACTCACACTTTGAATTTCACATGAAAATATTAATATGAGGCAACAAAAAGGAATACCAACAACTTTTTTTGTATGGATGGCTGGTCTCAGTGGAGAGCCCTTCAACACTCTGTGCTAACATCTGTCTGTCTCGTCATGACACATTGCACAAGAGGACACAAGTGCTACTCTGAAGGGCTTATTAATCATTTTAATCTTTTTATTTTATTTGAAGCACATATCTTAGTATCATAGTGGTGTTATATTCTCAACTTTATCAATATAATTGATACAAATTATATTCCCCCACCACCACAAAAAAAAGAAAAGAAAAAAAAAGCTGTCTGTTAAAGTATTGACATGTTAAACACTCCTTATGGCTCTCTTAGTATATCATATAGCACAGTACATATACAGTATATTATAAAGTAGTAAAATAGCATAAATAGTATAAATAGTATAGTATATAATAGCATATAGCGTACTGTATAGTGTATAGTGTATAGAATATAGAATAATGTATAGAATAGAATAATGTATAGAATAATGTATAGAATAGAAGTAGTGAACAGTAGTGTCTCCCCCCATGTACAGAATTCCATGTTCCCCCTACGTGTTTTTATGTAACTTTCTTTGACTACGGGTTTTTACAGACTGTTTACTTTTGTCTCTTCTCTGTATAGAATAGGATATTATAGTATATTATATAGCACAGTATATATATAGTTATATAGTATATTATATAACAGTACATAGTATATTGTATAGTGCATAGTATAGAAGAA
>OMKL01033813.1:7225-27633 GCA_900302295.1 Parasudis fraserbrunneri
GGGGGGGGGGGGGGGGGATACAAGACATTAGAGAATGACCTAGGGTAACAGACAGCTTGGGAGTTTGTGTGCGTGTGAAAGATGCCTGTATCCCATCCTGGGCTTGAACAGTCACCATGGTGTACCAACATAAGGCGATAAATTGCTGCTGAATTACCATGATTTTATGCAGTTGGCTGACTGAAAAGGGTTGATCTCAGTTAGCCAAGAGTAAATGCTTCAATTTCAGGCAGAGTTTATTTCTATGTGACTGTACTGCACAGAAAAAACCATGTTACTTGTGCATTAGAGAAAGATCAATTAGTTGAGTGAATGCATATGAGCTACCACAGGGCCCTGGTCAGTTTCTTAGCTTCATGAGTTTGCATCATACTTTGTTGTTCAAATACAGCAGGTGGGGTAGGCTGTGAGTGTGTTGTTTTCATTGCTGGCTGATTCTCCTCAGCTTCTCTCTAGTAGGCTACCATAAGAAATATCACCCTTTTAGAAACATTACACTTTTTCTCATATTAGATTAGGTCTGTAAAAAACAAAATTATATAATTAACTAATCTTATATAGTTAAGTAAAAATTCATATGTAGGCCATCACCTTCTTATGCTTTATTATAGAGGTGTACTGTGTGTTCTCAAGCACAACAGCATCTTACTAAATTAATTTACTATTGACCATAGTCAAAGTATTTTTCCTCTCAATTGCAACCCAGCTGTCTGATGGATGAAACAAAAGCTGTCATCAACCTCTTGAAATTCTTTATAGACTAGAGACCCAAGTTATTGGTCCTTTAACGTTAGGTATTTTGCTAAATTTGTTGTGTTAGCACCCTTGCTTGGCACTGCTCTGTAGCATCGCTTGCATATGGGCTTGCTAGTAACATATCTTGCCTTTCCTTGTTAATTTGCCTCAAACGTGAAGCATATCCAAACTCTTCTCCTTTTCAATCAAAACCGTTCGTGGTCCTCGCAGAGGCTCTGCATTTGCCATGTTTAACAAGCCAACAACACTGTGACAAGACCTGAAAACTCTTTTCAAGTGTAGTAGAGACAAGACAGAGACAATAGTTTTTAGGGTCCCCCTACCCTGAGAACGCACTGTGAGTGAGAGGAGGCATGGCTAGCTCTGGGCAGCGGGGTGTGGGTGTGGGTGTATGTGTGTGTGTGTGTGTCTGTCGGAGCCATAATATTATATATTATAGATAGCAAGAAAAATGCAGGCAGCTGGTATCGATAGTGTAGCAAATTGAAGTATTGAAATGGTTTAATCAGAGGTTGATGCACTGCTCTGGCTGACTGGTGACTAGAACGCTGTAGGCTATTATGCGTGCTAGGGTATGCAAATGGACAACATGTCATCACCCCGCTATATCGACACTTTTTCTTTCATGTACACATTTATACCAGTATTATCGTGAACGATATGATGTGGCACAGCCCTAATGTGTATGCATGATCGTTTAATTTGAAAGTAATAGATTCTTAAAATCCCAAGATTGCTCTTTTAATCTATGCCTTTTTTCAATGGATGGGTGAGGATTTTCGCTAAACAGTATTTTGAGCAAGCCTCCCATCCCGCAGATGTCTCTAGTTTACCTTGCGCTGAGTTTCTGCTTAACTACTATGGAAATTACATCTTTATGAATATTTATCTAAATAGTTTTGCTGATAAAATGACATTGTTTTCTCAGAAAGGACTTGATGCGACCAGTTGGTATAGACAAGATAATAGTTATAGAGGAGAGTATGACTGTAATGTAGCCTACATAGTACATATAGTGATCCTGTGTCTACCAATCACTAGTTATTATTGTTAACTTTTATACATTTGTGAGCTGCAGCCTCCTACCTCATTTGGGCTCTTGTCCTAAAAATATAGGCTATTCTGTTCACATTACTGACATTTTAAAATCACTTATTGCATAAAAACTAAATTATATAATAGGCTATAAGTATATTTCATCCCTAAGCATTTTGGCATTTCCCCTTTAATCAGGCCTTTTTTTTTAGTAGTTCCTCTCCAGCATAGAGGAAGTAGCCACGCCAAAACAGAGAGTTGAAATGACTGATATCTCCTGCCGTGGAGAGCGACTAGCACATCTGGTTGATTATAGCTGAAAATGAAACACAGTATCCTGTCTGATGATGATTATTTAGATATATATAGAGTAATACATCCATTAATCTAGAACACTGATTTTGATTCTAGTTCAGAAAATACCATCTTGTTTGCAATTTTATAACATTTGTCAAAGTTGACTGCAGAGCAAGAGAGATAGAGAGAGCAGACTGCTGGTTGAGTTAGATAGACTTTTGATGAGAGAGCGGCACATTGCGCTGACAATTCTTGTTGTCTTATCTGAATCAGTCTGCTTTCAGCTCCATCTCCTGCCTACACTGTTTCCTGGACTCTTCTAGTCTCAATAGGAAATGCCTTTGCAGCTATGAAATTTAGTGCAAAATACACTTGCCGCCACAGCGAGTTACATGACGTTCTTCATGTGCCACCTTTAGCACTAATAGGAAGCACCTGCTGCCGGCACCTTGTGTAGGCCCTATGCTGGAAATGTTGCTGTTTATTTCTTCTTCAATTAAATTGTTTATTACAAGTAGTTTGGTCAAAGTGTTTTCCATGTACATATCACTGATATGGTTAGGCATAGCCTTTACTGTTACATATGTTATAATATAATACATGTTTACCTTTTTCATTCTAATCATACTAATTACAATTTGTACAGTAAAAATGTTTTCAACAACGTGCTAACACAGACATTAATGAAAAAACGTATGTGGACACTTCCCACCAAGGACCACGGAACAGTAGGGCAGGTATCAGAATTCAGGGGTGAAAACAAAGATGAAAGATTGTAGCCTACATTGATATAAAAAAAAGCATTTTCTTCCCTTGCCTGCAATTTAAATCAGGGGTGTTTTCTACCTCTGAAAGATGACTAGGCATAAAACCAATCCATGAAGGTCAAACCTTTTTTGGCATGGCGTTCCCTACAGATACCCAGTTTACGCAATGGCTACCAGCATCCAAAAACGCGTGCACGGTCACCTCTTGGGGATGCGTGAACCATACAGAGCTTGGAAAAGGTTTGACAGGACGCTGGAATGTTACTGCAAGTTTGGGAGACTTTTTTCAACATGATATAATGCAATGAAAAGTGCTTGCAGAGCAGAAATATGGATAGGATATTGGACAACTTTCAGGAGTGTTACACCAGGGCACCAGGACAGAAGAAATGTGGCTGGTATTTGAATGACAGGAGGGAAATGGAGACACAATTCCTTCCGATGTATAATAGCAGTGTAATCAAATCATTCTCATAAAGAAGAACACTAGTTATTATTATTTCTTTGCAGCATAGCATTATCCGAATAAGTATCTCACATATCTTAAAACGGGAACTTGATGCAGCCTTCTTTATATGAGCAACTGTAAAAATCCAACATCCCTGGATGGCCTGGATGACCTGGATGAATTCCCTTTCTATCCCGCACTAAAAATCCATGTAAAAATCTCTTAATTCTTTGATTCATTTTGTGGTCATTTATGGATAGAATGGCACGACTTCTCATCAGCTGCTAGTTTAAAATTTTAGAAAAATGAATAACTTGAACAGTCAATAATAATTTTGACTTTAGGCCTACAATGAATGCATCAGTTGTGTCAGCATGTAGCCTATTAATTGCCGATTTAAATATTTCAACCACAGGGTTAATGCAACTGCATAAGTTGATAGGCTGCTGGGGGGGGATAAATAATGGCCCCATCACTTTCAATCCCGTTCCCAGGTGCCTGCTTCCCACTACTTAAATCTCCAGAACTGTGGTTCGCCGGGCAATATCTTTTTTGCCATCATGGGTCGTACAATTTGGGGTGTTTCTCGACTTCAGCAACAAGTCTTTCCTCAACCATGGTCACACACATGAGAGATGGTGACAAGACCAGGCTGACAAGAGGTGAGGAGAGGCACAGAGCTGTCACAAGAGCAGGGATGTGCAAGCAGGGAGCAAATTGATTATCTTTTTCTTCCTGCTTTGTAGATACAGGCACATATGAAATATGGAAAAAGTTAAGTGAAGAGCAAGCAACAAACAAGTTATAATATCTGGATAAAAGTAGTTAGGGTTAGGGTTAGTGGCGTGAACTGTTGCGGGGTGGCACGTCAACGTGCGCCCAGCTGTCGATGGTGTGGGAGTTTACATAGAAAATAATAGGGGCGGCTGTCTTGATGCGTGTTGTTTGGAGGCAGTGTATTTTGGCCTTTAGACAGTGAAGTACTGATAGCAGCACCGCTTAACGGTATTTAGGCTCTGACCAATCAGGAACCGGTACCAAATTGGCACCGGTTCTTGGTACCCATCCCCATATTGAATTGAAATCAAATTGGGACTTCGTGAATTGAAATCCCAGAGTAATCAGTGCAGATACACAGCCCTAATAAATGCAAGGGTGTGTATCTAGCCAATGGAATGTGCTCAACACACTATATATAAAGTAGTGTGTGTGTGTGTGTGTGTGTGTGTGTGTGTCCTCACCGTCCGGCTGTCTTAATGGCGACCTGGGCCTTGGTGATGGCTGAGGAGCAGTCGTCCAGCTCCTTGTTCACCTTGTCTACCTTGTCTTGTTGGGCCTTCAGCTTGTGGCTATTGATATCCACAATCAGGGTGTGGAGCCTCTTCACCTCAGCCTCCACCTTCCCTGCTTTACTAGATGCTGCCTCAAAGTCTGGGAAAGCAGGGACAGAGGAGAAGAGAAAGACATGTCAATGATTGTAGTAGTAAAAGAACACAATGATACAGAGACATCAAATGATTGAGAGAAAGAGTTTTTACTGGTGGATATACAGCATGTGTCGTGATCAAGTGTACCAGTGTTGTCAGCCAGCGTGGCTACTATCAGGCTATTGACACAGAATGCAGCCTGCAGCTATTCCAGTTATCCACACAACTATTATACATTACTAGTTTATATAAAAATCTGTCGTGTGTTTGTGTACTTGAAATGGTTTCAAGTGCCCTGGGTGTTGAGACCTTACCTTTCTTGAAGGCCTCCAGACTCTTCTCCATCTGTTTCTGTTTGGTCTTGTCTGGAGCAGCAGCCAGGACATTAGCCTCCAGCTCCTTGATCTGAGGCCTCAGGTGTGCCTCCTGCTCAGCCAGACTCTGTAGGGTTGACAGCATGGAACCATGGTCAGCACATACTAAGGTGGTGTGGAAGCCCAACAACTTCACAAACAACATTAATAGAAAAGAATGCTCATTTCATTTATAAAAATAAACGTAATGAACAGAAAACAAAAAATGTTGTGCTTCGAGCATTGTCTATGCTTCAGAGTGATGCGATATGTTGGATCTAGTTACTATGCGCTGGGCCGTATTCCAACATGTATCAAGCATAGGCAATGCTCGAGGCATGCTGGTTTTTGTTGTACATAATGAAAACCTTTGCCAGCAGGTTATGGTGTGGGTTAACACTTTTTTGTCTCGTGACCCCATTTGCTGCCTGTCTGAAGCTTCCCGGTTCGCTCGGAAGCGGGTCAGGACTCCGACCACAGGACTTGTTGAGTAAGCTAATGGTGCTGGATCAACTACACTACTAGCAAGTATTTCATACCACTTAATCTCCAAAAATCCAAACTATCCTTTTATTAACTTGGTGTAAAGTTTTAATAGCACACATTTAGTTTTGCTGACTGAATAAGTCCTGTGACATTTGCGTTAGGGTTAGACCAATATAGGCTGACACCGATTACTAAATCAAGAGGTTGATAGCAGATATTTGGTGCCGATATTAAATTCCAGTAAAAGTGAAAATTTTTGTGACAAAATTTACAGTAACACAAACCCTAACACAAAGCTGCCTTTAAATGAACATGCATATTTATGCATTCCTTGTGATCTCTAGTTCCATATGGTACTGGTATTTTCATTCTAGTATTAAAATTGAGCCCGCTAGAACCCACAAAAGATGGTAATGTTGGTGAGCCATTATGCAAATTTAGATATTGGCAATATCTAAAAAAGAATAAATAAATAAAAAATAAAAAAGAATTTAACTGCCGATATCGGCCTGATATATCGCCAATCCAATACATTAGTCGATTCCCAATTTGTGTACTTTGAAAAATATATCCAAATTAAGTGTGTAAGATTTTATGATGCATCCAATCTTAGCCTAAAGATTGGAAATCAAATTGAATTGCTGGATTTCATTGTTGCATCCCTAACACATTCATACATACACATTAAAGGACCAGTGTGTATTATTTAGCGGCATCTAGTGGTGAGGTTGCAGATGGCAACCAACTGCTCTCATTCTCGTTGGAATACTACGGTGTTGAGTCAGGTAATCATGAGGATATAATTCCAATGGTGTATAATGCTTTGACCATTGGTTTCCTAACGTCGTTTCTAGTTGCTCAGCTACTAACAAAATGGCGCGCTCCTATGTAGACATGAGGGGCTCATTCTAAGCTAACGAAAGCACATCGATTCTTAGTTTCAAGTCATTACACACAAATGAAAAACATAATTATGAACATTGTATTCCATTTCTGCCAATAGATCCCCCTAAATAATACACACTGGTCCATTAATATCTTACAATATGCACATCATGAGTCACCAGAATTCCATACATTTATATATAGAATCGAACGGCCTGGGAAACTTGGCAGATAATACGATGATTGACTACTTTGTCGTCAAGGAAAAGTTGACCACCGCTGAACTTTTGTCAATCAACAGTCACTTAGATTCTCTGCACTTCATCGTTTCCCTACAGAGATTCTTTGCACTTCCTCGTTTCCCTACCTACTTGGCAACAGTTCTGTAAAAAGAACCTCAGCCTGCCCTGACCAAAATATCTAGAATGATGAGTCTCATCATTTTCACTAAAAAGGAAGAGAGGCTGTTCAAAGCCGTTTTCCCGGAGCATTACAACTTTTATTTGAAAAAGACTCTTGCACTGCCCACTATATAATCAGAATAGAATGACTCATCAACCAAGTTGCTGGCCGTGTGTAGCACACGGTTACAGTCTCCCTCTACCCATCTATCCATCTGCCATCGCTGGCTGTGTACGGTGGATCACATGGAAGTGTGTGTCTTACAGTCTCCCTCTACCCATCTATCCATCTGCCATCGCTGGCTGTGTATGGTGGATCACATGGAAGTGTGTGTCTTACAGTCATGCTGTTCTTTATGTCCATCTCTCTCTCTAGATTAGATTCAAATTTATTGTCATTATACAGCACAAGTACAGTACAAATGTAACAGTAAAGTGCAGTAGCAATATACAATGTACAGGTGATTAAACCAGAGTATGTATAAATAAGTGAGTAGATAAATGAGTGCTACTGAGCAGTATGACAAGTGTTACTGAGTAGTATGACAATATCGGTGTTGTAGTCTTATGTACAGTGATATGGGTATAGGGACGCTATGGGAGTAGTCATACCGGCCGGTGGTATGACTGGTATATGTACAGATATAGGTAATCTACTGGTCTATCTACCGACCCATCTATCTATCAACATGTCTGTGTATGGTAGATAAGGTATGGTGTGTCTTACAGTCATGCTGTTGGTGTATTTTTCCAGGGTGTTCCTCATGTCTCTGAGGTTCTGTCTCAGGTGTTGGACCTTCTCCTCCAGTTGTAGCTTCCTCTCCTGGCAGCCCTGCAGCTGCACCACCTTCTCATTCAGCCTGCTCTCCATGGACTCAAGCTACACAACAATAACAAAGTGTACATACATACACAATCGCACAGAAAGGTTAATGTGTTATGTAAATATAATATCATCATCCTGATCAATATGGCAGTTTATAAAATGCCCAAATAGCCATAAATGTAAAAAAAAGAAAAAAAAAAGAATAGTAAATAAAAAGAGAAAAAAGTTAAAAACAAAAGGGGAACAGGTTCACAGGATCAGAAACTGCCTTGTGTGTTGACTTACCTCCTGCTGGGAGACCTCAGTGCCAATGGAGGAACCCATCCTGCCCTTCATCACTCTTCCTCCTCCTCCAGTCATGGTGCCTGTGAGAGAAACACAGAGTGAAGCAAAAATATCAGAAGAGAAGGGAGACAGATAGATAGACAGTGAAAGAAAAAAGCTTCATTGAGTGACTAATTAGAGATAGAAAATAATTAACGGACTGGTGAGATAAAGGTCAGAGAGAGAAAAACTATGTGTAGGACACGGACAGAATCATGGAACCGTGAGAAAATTTTTATTTCATATATAAACATGGAAGTGTGTGGAATTTGGAGATTTGGGGGAAATTACATTCAATTTGGGAAGATATTAATAATTTAGAATAGTTTTTCTGTAGACAATTTGTCTGTCTCTCTCCTTAGCAGAAATACTGTTGCGCTTCTGTGCTTTCCTTTGCATATGTGAGTGAGTGTACATGCATATGCCAGTAACACCATATAGTTAAACACAGGCGGGAGAGAAAAATGTCCACGCGACCAGCAAAAGAGAAGCCAACAACATCTGACAAACTTGGAAACACAGCACAAAACAAAAGAAAATGTCAAAATGAGGGCGCACCTGCACTCCTCTAAGTAACAATAGACAGCACAGTAAAACCATCAGATACCGAGACGTGAGTTTGTTCAGGATTTTGTGGCTGTGTGCAGAGCATATTAGGTAAAAATGCATAAAATCCAAATGCCAAAAAAATAAAACAGAAAAAAGATTCAAAGGGTAAAGGTCCAGTTGTCGATGCAATGTACATAATATAATACCAAATATGAAGTTGTGGCCTAAAGGATCAACATAGAAGTCAAGTCTGAGGTTTACGCCCCCACCCACCAGCCATCTCGATGATCTGTCCCTGCAGGGTGACCACCCTCCAGCGTCGGTCCCTCTGGAAGGCCAACCGTGTGGCCTGATCCAGGTCCTGGGCCACCAGGGTGTCCCTCAGGGCAAAGTAGAAGGCTGGCCGGATGCTCTCATCCTTCACCCGCACCATGTCAAACAGACGGGGGCTGTTCTCCGGGGTGGAGATGGAACCCATACTCCTCTCCCACGTCTTCATCTGAGTGAGGGAGTAGGACGAGGAGGGAGGGTTTTGGTTTTATCAGAAGGAACATGGGAAAGTCAACTCAAGAGCTGTCCTCGGCTGAAGACATTTTTAGTCAACCAACAGTCGTAAGATTTTGTCAACTTACTGAATTGTCAGTTATCAATTTTATATAATTAATACATATGTAAAGTTGCATTCATGAATTCATGAAGAAAGATGTTTTTAAATCTAGTGCTTCTCTAGTGCCAAAGCATATCAGGGATTATCAACAAAATGCCAGAGATACTTATTGTTTTCCAGGATTTAACTCCTTGAGCATGATAAAGAAACAAAAAAGGTGCTAATATTCAATTAGTTCACTAATTGAGTTAAGAGGCAGCAGCCCTAATTAACAAAAGTAATAAAGGTGGTTCAATTTAAAAGAAACTGATTACCAGTAACTCCAGCAGCAAACCAAGTTTGTGTAGAGATCAAATTGAGAGATATAGTAGCATACATCTTTGTCTTTCTTTGTCTGTCTTTCTACACAAGACTACTGTCAAAGGATTATCACTAGATGGCCAAGCAGCAAAGGAAAAAAAATAAATACAAAAATTTGCTGCATCTCCGAAAATCAATGATCACAGAAATATATAATTTTTTTCATTTCTATTTTATGTTACGTTTGGATGTGGAGTCTCCACTTAGATTAAGGTTAGGGTTAAAGTAAGTGTTTGGTTTATAAAGACATTTTTAGTTGAAAATTATAGCAAGTTCTGGTGTTGCAACTTGGCCAACAAGCGCTGACCCAGTCAGAGAGTGCAGCTTGGATCAAGGATATTTCCCAGAAATCAGTCTGGCCTTTTCAAAACAAACTACTTGTTAACATGACTTCCCTCTAAAGCAACCATAACAGTCATCACTGACTTTCGAGACTGAACCATACTGACTCCAGATAAGAGTATACAGTACCCAAGTCCAGTGATCCTCACCTTGTCCAGACCGATGAAGGTAGCAACCCCAATGTTCTGGGCTTTGAGGAAGGTCACACACTTCTGAGCTGTGTCAATAGTATCCACTAGGATGTTGTCTAGAGCTCCACAGCTGGAGGAGATGGCCACATCATACTTCTCATCTATGGCCCCCAGGTCCCCCTGGAAAGACAGGATCACTATGAACAGAGGCATTTCAATGGCTGAGTGAAAGCAGTTTGTAAAAGCATCATCTATCTCTGCTTATTTGGGGTCCAGGGTTCAGACACATTGTCCATTTCAGAATTTCATACTTTTTCCAGATGCCAATTTCCTGAATAGATTTGAAGATTTTGGACAGTGTTCAGTTTGATGTATGCTGAAAGCAGCGGGGCAATATGACAACTAGGCTATATCAGTCTACCACAACAAACACCACAATATGACAATGGGTCTGCAACAACATAAAGTGTAGTCTTTTTTATGTATTGGGACCGAACAACAACCCCCTCATATTTTTCCAGACTTTTGTGCAAAACACTTGTGGAAATGATCAAATCCATTTTTACTGACTTTCCAGACCTGTGTACAACCCCAGAGGGCCACATATCACTGTGTAGTAAGACAGTGTATAAGAACAGAGTGTGGTCCCACCAGTCGTCCCAGGATGCCAGGGATCTTGCCACTCTTCTTCTGCTGCATGAGAGCGTCCAGCACCTTGCCACGGCTGCGGTTGGAGGACAGGGAGCTCTTGGCCTCCTCCACCTTCTGCCTCATGTCCCTCACTACCTCCCTGGCCTCTCCATCCACATGCAGCAGCTGCTCCAGCTCTGCCTCGTCCTGGAGCAATGATGGAGAAAGAAGAGAAAGAAGGAGAGAGTAACAGATGTCAGGAAGGCCACATACACCAACAGACATTAAGACATACAAGGGTTAAGAGACCCCCCCCCATGAAATAATTGAAAATGGCCATCCCCATTACCCCAGCATAAAGACAAAGTAACCAGAAGTCCATATTTACCTTCTTGAGTTCCTGCTCACACTGGGGTATCTTGACCTGCAGGTCCTTGATGGCAGCGCGTCTCTCCCGCAGTGTGTCGGAGGTGGTCTGCAGGGTCTGCTTGGCAGTGTTGAGCTGGGTCAGAGCGGTGTTGTGGCGGCTCAGGTAGATGTCCAGCTCAGACTGAGCCAGATCCATACAGGAGCGAGTCTCGTTCACTGCCTTGCTCAGCTCCATCAGCTCCTTCTCCTTGTTCTGGAGCAGAGGAGAGACAGATGGGAGAGAGAATGGTGAGAGACGGAAGGGGAAAGGGTCGAAGTAACAGTGTAAAGCGCTTATTGTTAAACAATGTGTGAATTCTCTTCAACTATGGGTGGTCGGGACGTTCCTAATAGGCCATTCACACTCGTCCACTTTGTTTCAGATGGACTGCCTCCGCATGGACGCGCATCCAAATGACTTGCTCTTTTGACACTACAAGCCGATCACTTGAATTACAGAACCCTGGTGAGTGACTAATTACTCATCATTCGATTTGATACAACATAGCAACAGTAGCAGTGACAGTGCTTACCAAGGGTTATTCATATGCATGCATGCATCTCATTACTAGGAGTGTCACAATTCGATTTTAAGGTCACGATTCAAACTTCTTTTTCCCCCCGCACTGACGGCTATGCCATTGTTAGACTATCGAATCTTGATTTGTTAAGATCATTTTTTTTATTATGAAATCATGACAGTAACCTTTCATCAAGTACATAGATGATTTTAGATGTGCTTCACTCCTAACGTTTCCTACTGAAGAACTTCCAACTAGACTAAACTGCATGCATTTTATGATACAGTGTGAAGTGTAGTGCACTAGGACACTGCAGGCCCTGTAATATCCAGAAAGGTAGTTCACTGTGTGTAGCCTAAAGCCCAGAAGCACTGCTCCATCTATCTCTTATTTGCCCTGCAGCATAGCTGTCAAACTGTTGTTTTTTTGTCAATGACGCGTTCATTGTTTATATAACTCATGGGGAAGGCAAAATGTTGCCACATCGGTGACTTGAGGGAAGCAGGAGGATTTTCCAGTTCTGTTTTTTTAACATCTCTGACTCCAGCAGTGGCCATGGTGTCTTGAAAAGTAATGCAGGCTACCGGTAAGCTCGTTAACTGGGAGAATTGCAAACCTGCTTGTGATTTTGAAGGTAGAAATTGACCGATCAACTGATTTTTGATTTAGAATCTAAATCGTGACACCCCTACTTATTACTGATCCCGTGCAACGTCAAGCAACATGCATGTCTCCTCGTCAGTCCCCAACCCTGAAGACATGCCCACCATGCCTTCAGTTGGAAATTAAAACCTGTTATTATGGTTTATTTTTGTTGCCATAGAAATAAACATTCTGCCAGTTGGACCCATTTGCTAGCTTTCACACTATAAAAAGCCAATGGTAGCAGACGGATGCGGATGCATTCCATAGTGTGAATGGCCTATAAATTGGGTCGCAGTCTTTCTTTTGAGTCCCCATATTGACAAGAGTACTAGCAAGTTTCAATAGGTCTGAGTCTCAACACTAAATTTACTCACTTTGGGTCCTGGGCTGAAAAAGTTGAAGAACCATAAAGAACCACATACACACCTCTTTGTCCTGCTGCAGGCCGGCAGTCTCCTCCTTCAGGCTCTCCATCACCTCCTTGAGTTTCTCCTCCGCTTTCACCTTCTGTTTCTCCAGCTCCTCCTTGCGGGCTGTTGCCTCAGAGATGGTCTTCTCACTGCTGGCTGGTACGTTACGCACCTCCTCCAACTGGAAGGGGTTGAGACGGGAGTCATTTGAGAAAGGTCTGTGTCCAAGCCTGGATTTCAGCAACAACCACAGCACCTGCTCAGGTTCAAATTGAGGGCGTAGCTCTAATACTTTGCTCCAAATAAACACAACTGCCCTCTGCACTACAATCAGAGCATGACGAGATGAAGAGGAGACCGCAATGAAGAAATCAGGAGATGGAGGTGGAAAATAAATGAATCAAATAAGCTTGGTGTCAGTTAAAGACAAACTGTGCTAGACTAAAAGATGGGCCAAAACACACATCTCTAAACACACAGTCAAGATTGAGCAAGTCCTAGTTAAGACTGGCACACAGTCTGCAGCTTGGCATGGCTGAGACAAGAGGAGGAGTGGTGTGAGTAGACCATGTTTTGTAGGGTTAAGTGCGGGTGAAAAGTGAATGTGGCTGCTGGGAGTGTTCTACAAGCCAGGCCATAGTTGACTACCACACAGCAGAACACTGCTCCCCTGAGGTCCCCTCTGTACAGCTCCCCCTCTAACCAACACACTGCCAAGGAACAGCAGCTAGGGTTTAGAAGAGAGAGAGAGAGAGAGAGAGAGAGAAGAGAGAGAGAGGCCAACTGTGTAGGTGTGTATGCGCCAAATAGTTATTGGTGTTTGTGTACGAGAGAGAGAGAGAGAGAGAGAGAGTAACAGTGAAACGGAGCGAAAGCACTGCAGAGGTGGGCAGCCAGTTATAAAGACAGGCAGCGTTTCTGCTGAAACTGGCCTGTGTCACTTCACACCCCCCTAGTGGCCAGACACAGGAAATGCCACCTTTACATTTGAATAGTTTATATTAATTCTCCATTTATAACCTGAATTGTCAGAATACAAAACATTTTAAAAATAACAAGTGATAATAATGATTCCCAGAACACTGAGCAACCACATGAACACAGTGACCTGACCTCAGTGGAATTTCCATCATAACGCTGATGGTGGTTAAATTACCAACTACCACGTGCCATGTAATCTGATGGCTGAAGCATGTTCTGACAAGAATCATCGATTGCAAAATTGGTGCATTTCATAGACTTACAAATGTAAACATGGGCCTGTATATTGATCCACTCCAAAGCAACTGTAAAAGCAAGCAGCAAGGCAAGCTGACTCAGAGGGTCAACACTGGTAACTGTAAAAGCTAATAAAACTGATCATAGCCTCAGTTTATATGACACTGATATAAGCAAAAATGCATTTGTTTGATTACGCAAAACACCAATTACTCATATAGGGAATCTGGAAAACCTTTAGGAATGCCTTCTTCCAAGCCTAAGCACAACAGGTCTTGTGTTTGTAAAGGGAGGGAAATTGTATTTCTGGTGCCCATGTTTCACTTTTGGCCTGGGGGCAAAGTAAACAGAATAAAACTGAAGTGTCAGACCATTGCTGCTGGCTTGTCTTGAGCACAGTGCAACATTGTGTCTGTTAACGGGTATGTCAAGTTGCCAACTGCGTAAATTGGCCACAATCATGTCCTAAAAAACGTATAGATTTGAAGTGCCTTCCTATGACCTAAGCCTTTGCACACTGCGAGTCCCCAACATGATACATTTGTCCGGGCCAGAGAAGCCATCATTGCTACAGCAGAGAGGCAAACAGAAATCCTGAGCCAGATGAAGTCACAGAGCTGTGTGTGATTGAACAGCTCAGTTACACACACACACACACCTTCTCTTTGTCCTTCTCCAGCTGTTTCTGCAGTTTCTTGGTTTTGCTCTTTGAATGTTTGAGCTTCTCGCGCATCTCCACATCCTGCAGGTCCAGCTGGGTGAACTTCTCCTTCTGACTCTCAATGTACTGGGTCAGCTTGTTCTGTTTCCTGGTGAATGAATGAATGAATGAATTAATGAATGATCATTGCATTTATATAGCACTTTTCTAGACACTCAAAGCGCTGCCTCCTTCACCACCACTGTGAAGCACCCAACCTTGGGCTAAGCAGGCTCAATGAGAGAAAAGCACCAACATTGGACACATCAGCTCTGCGTCAAGACGGGACTGAATGCCATGTCACATACGACATGTGAATCAGGAAAATGTAATTCAACCTGGCTGCTCCATTTCAGTTTTTAATGCAAGCAAGAGCCAAAATGAAGTGGTCTAAAGCTGATTATTTTAAAGAGCTAAATAAGGGAAGAGGAGAGAGAAGAATGATAAGGGGAAGATTGGGGAGTGTGGAGAGTAGGAGGGTTTGGACAATGAACAAAAGACACATGTTGTAAAAAGTTAAGACTGCTGGGGTGCAGGATCATAGAGAATTTCCATATAGGCGATCCCTGCCTGACTGCGCATACTGATACCTGTACAACTACTTCGTCAATCAGCAGTCATATCTGATCAGGTCCAAGGTGAGTTGTACCTTTATATTCCTGTTATGTTAGCTACATTTTACACTTAGCTATAAGCCATTTCCGCACTGGCTTGGTACCTTTGTGCTGCGTTTTGTTCAATAGCCGGTGTGACTGCAGGTGAACTATATGGGGCTTGGATAATGGGTATAAAGTTCGGTTGTTATGCCTTACTATGGACGCCAATCGCCATCTTCACAGGGGTCGCTGACAACAGTGTGCATTAAGAAATCGCTAAAACTGCAAAATGTATTAAAAAAAAAAAGAGAAAGGGATGGAGAAAAAGAAGGGTTGAGATTTCTCCCATGATGGTCATGAGATTTTCTATGGCGGCTTTTCACACAAGACGTCCAAACTATCTTTTAACCCAAAAATCCACCTGCCAACACACAGTCAATGGCCCTGTTCTTATGGTGGCTTGCCCCAGAAATTTGACACGAGCTCCTTAAGCCCTATAGTGTCTGCTGACTAGCTACAGAGCTTCGCAGCTGATTGTCACAATGTTGATTGGGGTAGATAATCTTCCCGTCAGTCACCACCGGTCTGTTTACATGTAGTTAAGGGCTACTTCATTACATGCAGACATCAATTTGAGCCCTTTGAGCTTTACACAGATACAAATTACTGCCTTTAACATTTTAAACCACATCACAATGGAAGTGTAGACTTAATACAAGACTTTAACATTTATATTGCAAATCATATCGTAATTGCAATTTCTGTCAAAACAATCACGATATGATACACTGCCCATATTGAGTAGCCTGAACAGGCTCATACGCCTCATAGTCGATAAATCAATCTGTTTGGTCTTAGTCCACCAAGAATTTGTTAGTTGATTTTTATGTTGTTGTTTTTTGTAGAGTTATTTCCTGAAAAATTATAAGTATATCTCTGGTAAGTGTAAGATTTAAAGAGGTGCTTTTTCATTAATGCAGAGTTAATTTTGGCAGCTGATTTTTATTTAGTCTTAGTCTTTTGACTAAACTTTTAGTCATTTGATTATTGTTAGTTTTAGTCAACAAAATCTATATGTTTTAGTGTCATTTTAGTTAAATGCATTTGTCATTTTTAAGTAAATTTTGATTTTTTGATTAAATCATTACAGCACACATATGATTTTGGATATGCTTCACTCATCTAAGTTTTCTTCTGAAGAACTTTCAACGAAACCCCAAACTTGATTAATGTAACAATACAGTGTGAGGGGTATGGCACTAGGACCCTGCAGGCATCGTAACATGCAGAAAGGTTGAATCAAGTTGGAATGAAGTGCAGGTCTAGGATAGCGTGTCGTGCATAAAGTCCACAAGAAGCCCTGTTCTAACCACTCATATTTACTCTCTCCCTCATGAGTCTTAAAAATTACCGTTGCCTAAATAAATAATAGCAGATAGCCTACTGAATGAACCTGTGAAATTCTTTTTAACTGAATTTACCACTGGGATTGCTATAAAACAAATGCCAATGCTCTATGTCACAGTGTAGAATTCTGTCAACATATCTATTAAGTGTCAGATGTTTCATAATACTCAATTTGTTCTATATAGACTAAATACATTATACTATGTAGCCACCATTAATATACCACTAATGGAAAGTGATGGAAATTGTGAAAGCATAATCAGGCAGCTTTCCAACTTGATGACCAATAATGTAAGGTGCAGTTACTGGATCTGAGCTACATTAGTACAACAACCTACCCATAGTTTTAAAATATTTGCCAGATTTTGTTCCACCTTCTTGTTTGTGTCTAGGCTACACATGTCTTGCAGAGCTCTCCTCTCCTCGCGTGCACATAGCTTGGATGACAGCTCATTAGATCAACCCATGGTTCAACCAATCATAAGCATGCAATTTATGGTTGGGCAGATTTTGCAACGTGAGTGCATGCAGGTCATTGGATAAAAAAAAAAATATCAGCCAAATAATTTGTCCATTCATTAGTCTATGACATTATCGTTTAATTTGTATTCATTAACGAAAATGGTAATACGTTTTGTCATAGTTTTTGTTTACAAATGGTCATTTTTATTTGGATACCATCTCATTTTCATCATGAAAAAAGGGTTGTTGACGAACATTTTTCATCCTAGTTTTTGCTGACGAAATTGACACTGCATTATTGCATGTGGGAAACTAACATTTGACGCAAATTTTTTTGAAAAAACAAAACAAAAAAACTCCTTGACCATTAGTTGACTAAGAATTTCTTTAGTTGAGGACAGCTCTGCAAAAACATTTACAAAATTTAGGAGGACTTTTTTCTCTCAATATTGATACACGTCATCACAATATTTGCTTGGGTATGGAAAATCACATGTTAAATAATCCAGTCGATGATCATAATATTGGATTGCATGGTAATGGAAGTGTGATGAGTCATTCTACGAAACGGGTGCCATTTGCATCTGCAACGTTTGGCACAAAAATGTTGGTTGGTCATTTCCATGTAAAATTTCAATTCATGAAAATTACCACGATTTCAGATCGTTTAGGCTAATCAGTTAGGTTTTACATGTAATGATTAGTTCAGCTCAGCTGATCGATGCAACAGCAGCCCTGCTGCCAATGATCCCATTCAATCCTCCTGATCTAACGTGACCACCGCACAGTGCAAAGTGTAAACAGACAGACAACATCCACTTTTGGTGTTTAGTCCCCCAGCTACAAAACAGCAAGTGCTAGCTAAACACTGAATTATACCAAGCATTAGCCCAATGTGCGCCACATTGCACTGAAGGGTAACACACTGAATGGTGACAAAGTAGGAAAGCTAACGTTAATGTTACTATACGAGAGCATATCACAGCTAGTTAACGTTACGTTACCCCATCAACTTTCTCCCACGGTGCCGACAGGGGTGTTCAGTGTCCGAGCGAAACTGATAATTACGGAGCCATCCATTCTCAGTGGAATACATTTTCCACATCGTTGTCAATTTCTTTAGCTTTCCAACAACTGTAAGTTGTCATGTTTTAATTCAAACATCCACCACCACAGTTAAGAGCATGTTCGCTCATCAGCCGACCTTCCCACTGTGATTGACGTCAAGACTGAGATGGAGCATTTTTATGGAGGCAGGCATTACTTTTATGAGCATCTAATTGTCTACGCATTTCATACAGTCTAACGTTACGCTTATTATTGCTGTGTTTACGGTCTATGCTTATGCATATTGTGCCATGGCTTACCTCCCGCCCCCCCAAAAAAGAAAAAACGTTGGATTTACATTGATCTCACAAATGACCATTTCTCAGACAAAAACACAGAAAATCGCGGATCCGCAGAAGTCTTTCATCTCCATTTTTCATGTTAAATGGGGTCTGTCAAGCTCAACCCAACCATCCTGTCATGCAAGATAGCTTTTTTACACTATTAATGCAAAGAAAATATATTTCAAGAGGAATTTTCAATTGACATTCTCAAATATTGAAGAAATTATTCTGTGAGAAATCTGACTTCATATTTGCTTTTCATCATAACAAAATTGTATATCACGATTCACAATATCAAAAAAAAAAAAATTACAATACAATAACACAGATGGTGTTAAACATTGATATGTTACCCCGCTATATTCCTTAACATCTTCCAGAACACCAAACGGTTAGAATACATGGAACTAAAAAGGTGAACCTACTTCTCCACATTTTGTAGCTCTTGGTTCTTTGTTTTCATCTCCTCTGCGATCTTTGCATTTTTCTCTGTGAGTTCCTTGGTGTCCTCCGAGATCCTCTTCTTCTCCTCCTCTTTATCCACCACTCTCTTCTGCAGGTCATGACTAACAGCAAGAGACAAAAAACAGATAAGGTCATGTATATATAGTTACAAAAACAGATATTAAGTGGTCAGTGAATCTGAAAATGGAGAATAAAACTAAGACTTGACAGAAGTGCATGACAGGCCAGAGGGACCAGATGTCAGGTACTACATTTACTTTAACTGTCCTGTTTTATTTGCTGGTTCCCAGCTGTATGTTACACTACACTCTGCTTGCTACATATCACAGCTGGGCAAATGAACATAGAGTGAAATTAACTATGTCTTGTAATTAAATTGTACCCACTCAGAGGCATTATATACGACCTAAACATAAAATCCAGGCCACTTATTTGTCAAACACTCACCCTGAAGAAGAAAACTTTGACAAATAAGTGGCCTGGATTTTATGTTTAGGCAATATAGAATGTTTCTGAGTAAGTAAAATGACATTACACTATATACCGTCGCCCAGGGGATCTTAAAGTAATAATCTTGAACATTTTCATATAAATAAATGCCTATTTTGCCATTCTCTAACACCAACTCATAACACAATAGTGATTCTACCTATACCATGTCTATGAATACTTTTACATTTGTGGTTCTTGGCTGTTCTAAACAGTGGTGTCTGGGAGGACATTCGCGGGAAAGTCATCTGGCACACAGGAAGTGATACGGTTTATGTCACCAGCAGCGACAGCAGTTTGTTTGGAATTAATAGAATAATTGGAGTGACGCATGAGATTATTTGCATTTTACCACTAGTTGTGTGTACCAACACCACCACCAGGAGCCAAGTGTTGCACATGGAAGCATGATTGTTGTTGGCGTGATGTCCAGCTGATGCTTGTGGGGCACCACCAGGGGGCAGAGCGGCTAAGTGTGAGTGAATAACTGAATGAATGAATGAACTACAAGAGTGAACTCAGTGGAGTGCATATCGCTGCCCGGTGTGCCGAGTGTGTATGCATGAGAGTAGTGGAATGAAGGGGAGATAATATGCAGAGTATGTTATTACTCTGTAATTAGAGTAGACAGGCTATATGGAGACAAATCTTCAGACACAATGTCCATATAAAGCAGATAGTGTTATTGCTTTGTTTGCTGTGGTTGAAAAAGATGGTGGTAGGCAGATGTATGGAACTGAACACAATTCAAATGAATGTGGCATTTGGGCACACCTCACTCAGAGCGTTGATGTGTGAATGTCCGTTCTATACATTATTCTATTTTGTTAAAAGCCATTTTTAATGTTCATGCCATGTTTACGTTTTTTTCCACACAACTTCACTGCATTCATGTCATGTTTATTGTACTAGTACAGGGGTCCCCAAACTTATGAATGCAGAGGCCCACTTTGAAATCTGAAAATCTCTACACTTCAATCCCAACTCTGGTCAACACACAAGACTAAGATGAAGTATTTCCATATATATATATATATATATATATATATAGAGAGAGAGAGAGATATATATT
>OMKL01033824.1:1809-13626 GCA_900302295.1 Parasudis fraserbrunneri
CCTTATAACCGGGGACACCCTGTCACCCACCCAATAACACAAACTGTCACCCTACCATATGGAACTGCCTAAAACGTGTTGTGATCTAGCCACCCCCATTCATTATGAACACAAGGTGGTGGTATGCCAAACCTAATGGGACTGTTGTGTTTGAATCTGCTTCAGGATGGGAGCCACTCTGAGGACAGTGCCACTCCAGACCCCAAGTCACCCAAACTCTGCCCCAAACAAATGGTAAGACTGACTGGTGCACAAATGAATGTGATTCCTTTGGAAATAACCTTTGGTTCCTCATTTCTGACCCAAAGATAACAAAAAGAGGGCATGTTTCTGCCTGCCAGTCAATGCAAAAGGAGAAGCAAAGACATATATAGTATAGTCAATGGCATGGTCATCAATTCTACTTCCCTAAAAGTCACATGCATCTTCACTAGTCTATAGTCTAGGATAAAATTAAAGCTGAAATGGGCTACTCAGATTAGATCTCAGAGTTCCTCTTCCCTCTTTTTTTTTTTATTCAACCTCTCATTCAGTGAAAAAACCCCTATGTAATTTGTAATCACAGGACTGTTGCTGGTACACCTTATGCTAGGATACAAAACAAGTGTAATGGTTAAAAAAAAGAATAAGAAGAACATTCATGTAAATCATTAAAAAAACAGTTTGACACAAAGTAAATTAACAGTGAAAAAAGCCACAAAAATAATTAAATAAAAGTGTGTCTTGTGATTTACAAGAAGATCCTGAGGTAGCAAGCCTGATCTGTGTGAGTGAGTGAGTGAGTGAGTGAGTGAGTGTGTGTGTGTGTGCACACATATGTGTCCTGAGCGTGTTTAGGTATTGAGGGAATGTGTGTGTGTGCACACATGTGTCCTGTGCGTGTTTAGGTATAAACATGGTATGGAGTCAGTGGATGATGTATGTCTTCTTAATGTCCCCCAGACTTCCACCGGCGGCATTGTACCTTACCTGGGAACCTACCTGACTGTCCTCACCATGCTGGACACAGCACTCACTGACAATGTAGAGGTAAGATCACAGCTCAGTAGAGGGCTGGGCAATATATTAATATGCATCCTTTATCTGTTATTATATTGTTTTTTATTTTTTATATTGTGATTTTTATTTTATTTATAATGGTCAAAAACAAATATTATGTCGGATTTCTCACAAAATGATTTCTGAAATATTTGAGAATGTCAACTGAAAATGTCAGTTTGTTTGATCCTGTATCATATTTCGCATTACCATTTAGTCCAATATGATGAGCATCCATTTTATAATGCAGCATATCATTTTACATTCTTAACCAGGTGTTGTGATTTAGTATGTCAATATAAAAAAAAGCACTTCTTAACATCAAGATATATACAAACTTTGATTGTTTTCATTTTCTGCTGATTTATTGCATGACAGCAGATTTGTGGTGTGATGTCACACACTCTAAAGTGTTGTTCCCTGTTTTCAGGGTGGACTCATCAACTTTGAGAAGCGCAGAAGGGTAGGTGTCACCACCTAGTGGTGTTATAAAGAAATACAGACACTCTCAACTTAAGTGTGCATTAGACTCTACAACCTTAAACTTATTATATTAACATAAAAATGTCTGAATTCATTGTTCCTTCTCCTTTGTTCTGTATTATTATTTTCTAACCTATTCTTCTCTATTCGTTTCCAGGAGTTTGAGATTCTGTCTCAGATCCGCCAGCTACAGACATCCTGTTCCCAGTACAGCCTTCCAGTCAACCTGCACATCACTGCCTGGCTGCAGGCACACACACTGCTCACAGACCAGGGGAGGTGAGACGCACATAACACACACACACACACACACACACACACTCTCACTCACTCACTCACTCACTCACTCACTCACTCACTCACCACAAAAGGTGATCCATACAGGCATGTAGATATGCACACACACACACACACACACACACACACCACACACTACATTGCAATCTCCAGACATGCTAGCAGGATAGATGGTATTGCAGGAAACTATTTTCAGGTGTTGACCACTCTTTGTCTCCCTCTGTCCTCACTCTTTTCATCTCTCTCTGTCCCATAGCTATGAGCTGTCCCGTAATTTGGAGCCTCCTGTGGACCCCTGTCCCACCTCTCCCAGCTTGTGGAGCCACCGTCTACTCACCAAGAAGCTAACCTCGTAAGTCTGCCTGACATGTACCCCAAAGCTGGCTTCTGGAACCATGGTTGATATCATGTAGGGCTGGGCGATAAAACAGTATCAGTAATTATTGTAATGACGTTTGCCACAATAATTGAACCCATGATGAAGAATATTTTTAAAATGTTTGGACAGCCCATGTATTTGAAGTTGCAAAGTCAATCCAAATCATTTGGAGTGTGAATGTGATACATCACCCTTAAATCCTCACCCTCTACTGTATTTAACTATGAATGAACACAGCACTCCAACTTACCATCTTTAGATCATTAGGTAGACTGATATGGTTCTTCAGCTCAAGGATTCAATAATAAAATGCTGAGCTAATTTCTTTATGCATATGAATGATTAAGTTGTCTGTTTTTCCTTGCTCTTAACTCAAGTAGGATTAACAATCATTCTTCAAAATAGGTACGATCCATTTCATTAGTTGTCTGTACATCGAGAGGGGATTCTCCTCTTACCATGCTTTTAAACAGCTGCGTGGCTCTGGGTTCTTCTGAGAACAGTTCTCTAGACTGCACTAGTCTCTGACGAAGCAGAGCTAACGTTAGCTGAAACCTCCCTGTGTGTGCACTGCAGGCTGCGGTCAGCCAGTGAGAGCTCCAGCAAGAAGACCCATGCCGACCAGATCAGCGTGACCTCCTCTGGTTCTAGCGGCTCGGAGATGGAGGACCTGTCCACCCCGCAGCCCTCACCCCTCCGACTCAAACTCAAGGTGTGGACACCAGACAGCGCACAAGTGTCAGACTCATGTAGTTTACCATTCCTCGTGGACTTTGGGAACTTAATTGGAAAGGTTTAGGCTTCGTAATTCAATCCTCTCCTGTTCTCCTTATCGTTTTTTCCCCCTTTTCCTTCAGTCTCTCTCGGGTTCTCTCCACAACGTCGCCGAGGACTTCTCCTCCACCTCCATGTCCTCCTCTTCACCTACTCCCTCCACGTCCTCCTGTAGCTCCTCCCAGCCCGACCTCAGCTCCTCCGCCCTCGTCATGAGCCCAGATTCCTCCTCCTCCTCCTCCTCCTCCTGCTCCTCCTCCTCCCCTCAGCACTCGCTGCCCGTCTACAACAAGCAGGTGGATGACTCCTGCATCATCAGGGTCAGCGTGGAGTGTGGCAACAACGGCAACGTCTACAAGAGCATTCTGGTGAGGAGAATGGAAGCCTAATGGAGACAGTATGATGATGCTCTTTGACCTCATCTTGACTCATAGTCTAGGGGCAAACAGAAGAGAGTAGTGTGTAACCGCCAGTCGGGCTCAGGAAGCGCGTGGGAAGTTAGACGGTTGCTACGCATTGCTATGTGTGCTGGTTGTCATCTTGATGGGGGTCGCTGACATCAATTTGCATAGAGAAATCGCTAAAACGGCATAATGTAAAAACATGGAGGAAGGGATAGAGAAAGGTTTGAGTTTTCTCACATGATGGCCGTGAGATTTTCTGTGGCAGCTTTTCACACAACAAGACTCCCAAATCATCTTTTAACCCAAAAATCCAACAGTCATTGGGAATGACCGTGTATGTATAGCAGCTTGCCCCCCAAAAATTTGACAACATTTTACGTCTTTGCCCATACTTTTGAAGAGTCGAGATTCAGTACTTTGTTGCCATACCAACTCAGTTGTTAGGAATTTGCTTTGGCATGCTCATGACCGATGAAGGAATGTATGTATGATGTATTGACCCCTCCCCTTCTGTGTGCTTCCCAGCTGACCAGCCAGGACCACACCCCTCAGGTTATCCAGAGGGCTCTAGAGAAGCACAACATGGAAGCTGTCAGCTGCCATGACTTCAACCTCACCCAGCTGCTCTCTGGTGACAAAGGTGAGCTGAACCTTTGTCTGCTCAATAAGGCTGTCCCCTCAGGAAAGTCACATCAAATTGTTGGAAAGATACAAAATATGTCACCTTTTTAAAGAGGTCCTTCTATATTGATTGTATGTGGGTATTTGCTCACTGCTTTGTATTTGCTCACTACAGTGCCATGCCTGTGAGCTGCTACTATGTGCAGAGTGGCTAAGTGTGAATGAATGAATGAGTGAGTGGATGAATGAATGAATGAGTGAGTAAGTTAGTGACATGTCCGATCATAGAGGTGCTTTGCATCTAAAAACAACATCTCAAAACTGATGAAAAACACCACCACCTAGGTCACTTTGAACAGGCAGGATTTGTCCCCTTTTCCCCCATTTCTCTGTGTACTGAAAGGATAATTCTAGTTACTTTCAACCTAGACGCTATATTTCTATCATCTCCCCAATTGATTCTGACGAGAATCTCGTCAGTTGGACCAAGGATGAGTGAGTTGTGTTTTTCTGGCCACTTGAGCTGACAGCATCTCTCATGGCTGTAGTTCAGTCCAACAGGGCAACTGGTGAAGGTCATAAATTGTTCTACAGCTAAATATGTTGTTTTTCAACTCAAATGAAATGATATTTTGTCTGTCGCGTGGTTACTTATTATACTTTAATACATGTTCTCCTTCCTTCCCCCAGAGCTTCAGATTCCTGACAAAGCTAACGTGTTCTATGCCATGTGCACCACGGCCAACTACAACTTTGTCTTGCGTCAGCGCTGGAGGGGCCACGGCAGACATTTTGGCTCCTCTTCCAGTCCTGGGGCTGTAGCCAGGGGCCGCAATGCCAAGTGAACAGCGCCACCTGTGGTTGGAAGGGAGAATTACATCTAAGAGCATAGAGACATGCTATATATCTAAAACACAACTAATGGTTCATCTGTGTGTGTATATCTACTCAGTGTTGTGAGATTGTCATGACTAGAAGAGAGATTCCTCCATAGAGATTCCCGTTTAACTTGAGGACTTGGAGTAAATCATGATACAAGGCATCAAGAGATAGCGGTTTTCAGTGGGGAAATCTGACTGTATGGAGCACACCAGACCTGCCTGGGAAGTGATTGCAAGTCAAGAAATGTGTCAAAAAGGAAAGCTTCTTGAGAGATTTGAGAAGAATGAGAGAAGAAGTAAGCATAATGGCGCAATTTGCGAGCATGTTGTGGAAGAGAGATGCCGAGAAGTAACAAGAGAGACACATGGGAATTCTGCATGGAGCTAGTGAATTTTGTATGTTCATATTCTTCTCTATGATGCACCCAAGTCATGCCTTTATTGGATAAATGAACCACATATACCCATTCTTTACTTTCTGCTAATATCAGCAAATAAGCTTCTATATTGTTGGACACTTTTATTACTCTGCACAGCTACAGCAGCCTCTTGCCACGCACTTGTCATTCCATTATGAATTCTAAACGGACACAGTTCTGTGGTCATGAAAATCCAAGGAGGGTTAAAGCCAACAGCTTGGTCTCGGAAGGGGGTCATGCAGATTGTAGGGGACGGTTCTCCTTGTGGAAACGGAATGGAGACTACAGGAGACAGGCTATGGATGGGAGTGTAGCTTAACAGTTATGGGACCCTGGCTAGAAGATGCATTGTGTGGAAGTCGTAAGCTTGCTCATTTGGTATATATGGACTGAAAGATGAGCACCAACCGGGTCCGCTGCTGTACCTTTGTTACCCCACAGGCCACAGGGAAGAGAGAGGTGCCATGATTAGCGAGGGATTTGTGCATGAGATGTGGTGTTTCCAAGCGAATTTGGGTCATATTTCAAAACAATTTTTTATTGTGCGTAATTGCTTTTGCCTCATGCATAGAAACCCTGTGAAATAGCCCTCAAACTTCTGCTGTTTCTAAGATCGGGACTGTGTGTTGTGTTGACTGATAAGTTACAGTGAAGCTGCTAGACATGGCAATACTAATATACTGCTATTATATAGATGGATTAATCATCCAGTCACCTTGTAATTATGGAATTGATTCATCTAATGAGGTAATTTGATCAACTCTTAATTATTGAATGCATTTCAATGTTTTGCTTTTAGACTGGCATTGTGGCATTATTAATGTAAATGTTTGTTTATATTTGTTTTTTTATTCTGTCAGTTTAATGTTAATGCTTTGTCCCATTTGGAGCCAACCTCCCTCATCCCTCTCAGTCGTACACACTCTACACTGACACTTCCTCGTGCTAGTCTCTTCGTTTCTTTTGTATTATAACATCAACACCGGGAATTCTATCAATAGTGTTCTATCACATAATAATGTGACCTGAACACCTTGTAGATGGGGGTTGTTTGTTTTCACCATTTAGCATTTTGCAATGAGGGTGTATTTGTTGAATGTCCACTTATCTCTGTTGTCAAATGAAGGAAATGGTGTGTGTGTGTGTGTGTGTGTGTGTGTGTGTGTGTGTGTGTGTGTGTGTGTGTGGTCTTATAAGGCCTTTCCATGTACTGTATGAAATGAGACAAGAGTTGCTGTCATACTTAATCCTGTTTTAATTTCCATGTTAACATGAACATTTTATGCTAGGGATGTACAGAGATTCTGAAGTTGCCATAAGATGCTGATATTGGTTGTATCAGTGTTGCAGTCCCCCACTAATGATGAAGGCTTTGTTGGGACATGGCTGATCACCCTAATCTGTACTTCAAGGGTAAGTGCAGAATTTTGGACCTCTAGCCCTATTTCCTTATAATCGATGATGTTGAAGACTAGAGTCCTTTCTCAGCACAATCCATGCTGTTCTTCATACTGGATACCCAGCTCCTCCTTAGTTGGCACCAAAACTAATGTAAAGGCAATGGGGCCACTTTAAAATGCACTTAAATGTAGTTGAAAGCAAACCGCTTTGCTTTGGTACACTGTGGAGTACAGGTTTCGGCACTTATTTTAGGGTTAGACTGAAGAGTGGCCCCGTTACTTTAGTTTTGTGACTCATTAGCTGGAGCTGCAGGATGAAGAACAACACCAGTCGTGCTGAGAAGAGATTACCGGTTAACAACATCATCGGTAAGTAGGAAATAAGGCCAGGGGTTCAAAATTCTGAACTTACCCTTAATGGCAACTTTGCCAATATGTAAAACAAGTTGTGGGCTATTGTTCAATCATTACTAAGGGTGAAGCTATCTTCAGCTGTGGCTGATGTGTTGTTATTAATCTGGAGAATGACTAGTGTATGTGAATGCAGAGAGTTGCGGGATGTCAGTGTGATTTGAGGTTAAGGATTGTCTCAGTGGTGTGACTTTAAAAAGTGTGTTATGATCAAACGCGACAAAGCACATGTGCCTGCAATTATTGATCTCCCAACAGCTTTGGGGAAGGTCCTTTTCAACTGGTGGGACGTCACATCACTGGGTGTAGCCTGCCTTTGAGGTTGATGCATTATGGAGAGAGGCAGTAGAAAGGATGGTAACAGGACAAAGGTTTGGAAGTGTTATGATGTTTGAAAAATGACTTTCACTTTGGCTCTTAATGTGAGTTTGAAACTGTCAAGACAACTTATTATCATGTGTATTGTAAGTCTATATATGTTTGTGTCAATGTATTATTTCAAGAGATGTTTTGTTATTTTTAAGATTTAATCTAAGCACTTGCCTTTTAACATCACTTAATTGTAATTATGAAATATTAAAGTCAATTTACAATCAGTTGTCATTGTCTTTATAGTGTTCAGGTCTGCTTGACTATGTCACTCTACCATTCTGTTCTCATAGGAGGGTATTGTAAAGGTTTGTAAAGATGAACTGGTTAAAATGGATCTTGCATTTATATTGAATACTTTTACCAGAGCATATGACTGATGTATACATAGTATTCCATTACATCATCATCGCAGATATCTTGGCAGGCGATTGTCATTAAATGTCAACCATGGCCAGTGAGGAGTGTTTATGGCATATATTGGTAGGCAATGTATGATATCTCTACTATGTATAGACGGTTCAGTGGCTCTAACTTGTCTTGATTATTAGTTTACAAATTAATTTTTAAATTAATAAACTCTAAACTCTTTGTAATTGCCTTTATGAAATGCTCTGCCTCTCTCCCCACAGGAATGTAGTGATTGTAGCCTTCCACTGGATGGTGCCAGATTCTCATTGTCAAGTAGCCTAGTGGAAAGATGAGTCAAATGACTGGCTGTATGTTCTGTAGTTCTCAGCCACCAGGGTGCTCCAAGAGTCTACGGTGACTGCTGTCTGCCCATAGCCACCATCAGTGGGGGACAATAGGACCGCATTCCAGGCCCCTGAACCCAGATGACATCCAAAAGGGTCCATAGAGGATGGACATTCATGAGGCTGTGATTTCAATTACATCTTTAGAGGAGCCGATAATATCCCATAATATAATATCGTTTTATCCTGGGCCCTTAAAATAGACAACTGCCCAGCAAAGGGATAAAACATGAATGAAAATTGTGCTAGAGACAAATCTGCAACCTAAATTGAAGGCTAAGATGAAATAATCTTGTCTTTTATATTACTATTTACACTAATGGAGCCCCCCCAGCGAAAGCTTTTCACACGTTTGTACCTGTGTAACCAGAGTAACATTTGGCTGACATTTGTTTTTAGATGCTCTTGCCAGAGATGTTGCAGCCTAAAGCCTCTTAGTGCTATAGTCACTGTTGCTTGAAAGAAAGAAAAAAAGAAAAAGGCCTTTGTGAAGCCATTCCAGTGCAATTTGATAGTGGCTACATTTTTGTGAGAAAGGGATTAGAAAGTGAATGAGTAGAGAGTGGTAAATGGGAGAATAAAAAGAGATGGTTAACTTAAGCCACTCTCCCACCCCTACAACCTGATCAAGAATGCAAAGCACAGAGGTCAGAATTCAAAGTGACAGATGTGTCCACAGCCATAGACATGAACCCAATGACCCAGTCCGGCTAGCTTTGAGTCTCTCTTGCACACAGACAGACACACACACACACACACACACAGAATCCCCCAAGGAGGCGGCATGAATGAGGTCCCCCTCCCCCATGGCCAAGACAGGATCATGATGGAGGGGCCACCCCAGCCTAGAGGTCGTGACCTGTCTAGCCGTGCCTCTGTGGCCAGTGCTGCTGTGGTGGCCCTCAGAGCTCCTAACCTACATCAACACACTTCCCTACGCCACCTCATTCATTATTATGGGGGTGTAGTTTGGTAGAAAATAGTTCCTACATGAAACTGTTCACAATAAGGTCTGTGGGTTATCTTGAGTAACAGGGTTATGATTTCTGGAAAGGGACATTGTTTTTGAGTTTTTCAAAAGTATTCTTTTGGTGCTTTGAGCACCATTCAGCTCCATTGTACTGGAGTGATGGCAGAGATCTCTAGGGCTGATATCTCCAAAACTAAGCGAATCACACCGAAACGTTCTGGATGGAATTTTTGTTAATTCTGGGTGAACTGCCCCTATTAGCCAGGTTGTCCATTCAATGGAACAAGCCTTCTTGAACAAATTGGAACAAGTATCAGCCCTTGGCTGCTCAATACATGACTGTAGGCTTGTTCTGTTCTCCCTCAGTGTGCTCTCTGTGAGCCTATGTTGAGATCAACAGTCAGCTAAACCCTTAACCACACTATTTCCTCCAAGGAACAGTCGAGTGTTGTGGTTGGCAGGTTTTTAGATAGCAAAGTGTGAAACTGAAAATACAAATACAATATGGCATCAGGTATTTTACAGGTAAGCAGGTAAGTAACAAGTAAAAATGTAAGTTGGTAAGTAAAACCATATACTTCCTTTTCAGATACTTGGGTAATATACAGGTAAATAAGAGGGTAAGTATTATAATCTATCACCTAGCACCAGGTGTATATATATCATCAATCTATCATCAAGTAAGAAGAAATAAGTACTAAAAGTAAGTATTAGCTGTAATTAGCTGATATACAGTACATTCAATAGGCATGCTACTATTAGCTGAAAGTTAGCTTGTATATTTTGCAAAATAAAGGACCAAACTCATAAATAAACACCTAATACAAACTTATACAAACAGCGCCTTCGCGATGACCATCAGCCATTCATTCCTTTTTGTCTGGATATCCTTCATTAGGACAATATCTCCTTCCTTAAGATTTGGTCTCTTGTGGAGCCATTTCTGCAGAATCTGGAGTGTATTCAGGAATTCCTTTACGCCATCTAGCCCAGAATATGTCTGCAAGGAATTGCACTCTCTTCCACTGGTGCTTGCATAGGTCTCCCTTAGTGAAGTCTACAGAAGGCCGAGAAGGAACGCCGACCTTCTGAGTCAGAAGTGTGGCGGGTGTTAAAATGAGGAGCTTCTGCATCAGAGGAGATGGGAAGCAGATGTCTTGCATTGATCATAGCAACCACCTCTGCCATGAGAGTAGTCAAGCTCTCATGGGTCAGATTTGACTTTCCAAGTTGCATGAACATAGAATCTAGGATGCATCTTGCTGTCCCAATCATACATTCTCACACGCCACCCATGTGTGAAGCGTGTGGCGGGTTGAAGACCCAGGTGCATTTCTGGTCGAGAAGGTATTTCACAAAGCTGGTCTTGCCAAGACTTGGAGGATCCAACTTCAGTTCTCTCGATGCGTCCACAAAGTTGGTTCCACAGTCAGACCTCAACTGCTTGGCAGGGCCTCTGATCGAAAATAATCTGCAGAGAGCATTGATAAAACTAGAGGAGCTCATAGAGTTTATAACTTCTATGTGGACAGCTCTTGTGGACATGCAAGTAAATAGCACTGCCCATCTCTTACTATTTGCCTGCCCACCTCTTGTGCGTCGTGCTGTAACCTCCCAAGGCCCAAAGACGTCAAGTCCTACGTAGGAGAATGGGGGGTCTGTATGCAAATGCTCAGCTGGTAAGTCCACCATCTGCTGATGTTCTACTCTTCCCCTCAAGAAGGAACAGTCAAGTGTTGTAGTTGGCAGGTTTTTAGATAGCAAAGTGTGAAACTGAAACTGCAAATACAATATGGCATCAGGTACAAAGTAATATACAGGCATGCAGGTAAGTAACAAGTAAAAATGTAGGTTGGTAAGTAAAACCTTTTACTTCCTTTTCAGATACTTGGGTAACATACAGGTAAATAAGAGGGTATGTATTATAATCTATTACCTAGCATCAAGTGTATATATATCATCAATCTATCATCAAGTAAGAAGAAATAAGTACTAAAGGTAAGAAATAGCTGTAATTAGCTGCTATACAGTACATTCAACAGGCATGCTACCATTAGCTGAAAGTTAGCTAAGTTAGTTATTTTGCAAAATAAAGGACCAAACTCATACAAATAAACACCTAATACAAACATAAAACACTCTAATACTGTAAAACTTACAGATGGTGCAATCTAAAAGACGATACACAAAGGGATGGCAGAGGATTGTCTAGGCTTCTTGAATTCCAGGTGGTCACCTTGAAATGACAAACTACTGAAAACATCATCACTTCCTGTCTAACCTTTTCTTCTGTGAATTTGCAACAACAGCCAGCCTAATGTACCACTAGAGGGGGTATAACTTTTCCTGCAGTTGCAACACAAGGCTAATGATTTAGACATTTGACAACCTCAGACACATGCTCACAAACTTGTCCTCAGTGGCTTGAGGATTGCAGGTCTATCAAGGAAAAGGGCCTGCAAGACCTGCACTATCTCTGCCTTGTGGTAGAGAAGATGCTTTGTGTATCCATAATGTCCTTATATATTGAAGTGTGTGTGTGTGTGTGTGTGTGTGTGTGCGTCTGAAGTCTTCTTGTATGTGGTGTGGGTATGCAAGTATGAGCATATTGATTAG
>OMKL01033852.1:0-10502 GCA_900302295.1 Parasudis fraserbrunneri
GGAACAGCAGTGTTCGGTTAGTACAACATGCAACACACACACCCCTGTTACTAGGGCTGGCCCTTCTTAGTCAGTTAATACGTCTATTTGGTATTGGAAGACAGTCGATTAGTGGGGTTTTTTTTATTTATTTTTTTTATTTTTTTTATTATGAACACATCTCTGGTAAGCACTACATTTACTGTAAAGTAGTCATTCTGCATGATTGCATGTAGGAAACACAATTTTACAGATTTGTCAATTAAATCTATTAGTCGATTAAATCCTTTACCATTAGTTGACTAATAGTAAACTAGAATGTCTTTAGTCAGGGGCAGTGCAACTTGTTACACCAACATAGTTACTTTGAATCCGTGTCAGCTGATTGTATGAATGGGTCGTCTCGTGTTGAATGACCCAGGATGATATACGAGGTAGAGAGCAACTGTTGTGACAGAGGTCCTACTGAGTTTATGGTCGACACATCTTGAGAGACAGCGCTCTCTTGGCTTTAGTTATGGTGCACTAGTGTGGAATGACAACACACAATAAAACGGTGATATTGATATTTATTTTTTATTATATTTATTTATGAATGAAGTTGTACACTAAATAAATGTGTGAGGTTTTCATTTGGTGACTGAATAAATAAACTCTGCAAAGTCAAAGACCATTGTACTGGGCATCATATCATCTGCCATACACATCTGCTTTTGATCATGTTAATATGTGACAATCCATTTGGGATGTGACGATTAATGGAAATGGAACTTGCGGACCCAGGTCCAGTATAAATGTGGATGATCTGGGACCTACCCATGTTCTTAGCTTGGTGTATATGGATATTGCAGTTTTGTAGGAATGTAGGAAAACTGTGATTATACATATTTCCCAGGATGTATGCACATTCCCTGTCAGGTCGGTAAATGTGAGATTTTTGAAGCCAATAATCTCTTAATAAGACCTTAATACAGTGAACACTTGATGGTTTATGTCCTAATCTGATTAAATTCTCCACATCTGTTCATGCACGTTTGTTGAGAAACCACAACTAGAGAACCTAAAATAGAGATCACTTTGCTGAAATACAGCAAACGCTTGGTGGTTGATATCCTAATCTGTTTCAATTATTCATCAAAAACGACGTACACTCACTATGCCATGGAGGCGTGCGTGGGAGGTAATTAAAAGGATCCTGGTGTGGCTGTGGTGCGTTCTCCTCTCCCATTTACCAACCTGATGGGGAATGCACAGGTATCCTGGAAAATGTTTACTATCACCATTTTCCCACATTTACCATAACATATATAACACGTTACGGATCTGGGTCAATAACCCATGTTTAACCAGGGTTGGTTTTGATCCGCTATGTTTTCAGTTCCCACCATGGCCTGATCTGAAACCAAGCACACCTTTCTAAACACTAGCAATCAATCTAATGATCACTAGTGATCAATCTAATTTTACCCTACTAACTATGCATGTGGTCAAAATCTTAACATATATTTACTTGCTACATATCTGGAAGAATATGCTTGAATGTTCCTTTAAAAGCTTTTTCTATCTCTTGGATCTTTTAAACAAAAAAAAAGCCTGAAAGCACTATCGCGGTAAGCAAAGCATGAGCTCATTAACTCTTCATGTGTGTCCCTCTCTCTCATGCACGCATGCACGCTGTCTGAATCCAGAGCCGTGTCGACATATGGTAGTATCCAGTTCCCTCCTCGTCCTCTCTGGTTTAGCCCCCATCCACAGCCAGTGTAGCCCTCTTGCTAGTGACTGTTGAATTATAACGTAACCTCCGTGTGTCTCACTCCTGGCCCTCCTGTTTCCCTAGCTCCTCTCCTTTCTCTTTGTCCGTCCCTCTACATTCTATGTACCCACATTATCTGATTCCTGTTGCGATTTCATTTTCCTCACACTTTTCCATTTCTCCTTTGTTCAACACACCACTCCTTGTGAATTTGTCCCTCTTAGCCAATGTATAATCCATCTCTGTGTTTTCAATATCCTCTCCTCTCCTCTCCTCTCCTCTCCTCTCCTCCTCCAGTTCCTGTGCTCAGTCTGAGATATCCCTGGATGGCTTCTCTGAGTGCCCTCCTCCCCCAGTGCCTGTGGTGCTGCGGGGGGCACGGGAGCGCTTGGCAGTGGAGCTGAGGGACCGCAAAGCTCCCCTGGCTGTCATGGAGAGTCTCTCAGATGCCGAGTCTCTCTACAGCCTGGACTCCCGGCGCTCCTCTGCCGCACTGAGAGGCTCGCCCATGCTGGGTTGCCTCCCCTTCCCATTGGATGCCCCCATCCCCGAGGAGAACCCATCTCTCAGCTCTCGCACTGAGCTACTGGCTGCTGACTGCCTGTGCCAGGCCACCCCAGAGCACCTGGGAGAGGCTGGAGCCTACTTCACCCCCCTGGACTCCGGATCCACCCCTGATTACCCCATGCGCCTGTCCCCCGCCACACCTCGCTACAGTGGGAACCATTCCCCAGTCCCGCTGGGCCAGAGTGTCCTGGCTCAGCCTCCCAAGCCAGAACCTAGTGCCAACCCCAACGTGGTGCCTGATGGCGAGTACCAGCAGATGCCTGCTGTCTACAGCCCAGGCAGCACGCCTAATGCTCCCCTCAGCCCGGGGACTCCCTCTGGGCAGGGGGATGGAACAGAGGAGGAGTGGGATCAAGGGACAGCAGAGAAGCAGCTGAGGGCGGAAACCCAGCCGACAGCATCCACTCCCCCACCCCAGCTGTCCAATGGGAACCCCAGCCAGGCAGTGTTGGAGTTTGCCCAGTACCTGGACTCTCTGTTCAGACTGGATGGCAGCAGCTCGCCGCCTCTGGAGCTGTCTGACGGGGAGTCCGAGTCGGGACGGGGCTCCTTCGGCCAGGGCGAGGGCCTGGGAGACGGACAGCGGGTGGATGACAAACAGCTTCTGGCCAGAGCAACACTGGAGCCTAACCTGGTCCCCAAGCCCCCACGCACTTTCGCTGGATCTGCTGACCCTTCCTCTGGCATCTCTTTGTCACCTTCCTTCCCCCTCTCATCATCTGGGGAGCTCAATGACCTGTCCCCGGGAGATGGCGCTCCCCCAGCCACACACTCTCTACGAACATCTCCCCCCTGCCACTATCCTGAAGAGAATACACTATCATCTATGGTGTAGTGTCACCCTTATCCTCTGCCCTACTCTTGAGGTGCATCCATCTGATATTCAAAAAAAACATATCACAGAATATGCATGCGATGGAATGCAGTCTGCCACACAGACACTCATCAGAGACACAGTGACACAGACACGAACTGACCTGAGTTCACAAACTCTCCATTTTTCAGGTGTCCAAGTTGAATGCTGTGTATAGCATTTTCACACTAATGACTGTAAAAAATACCTCTGTCTGCATGCCAGGGGTCTGTGCTGCTTTGGGGTTAATTCAACTAATTGTAGCCTCACAATGCCATTCCAAAACACTGCTACTTCACTCATATAAGTGATGGGGCAACATTACATCCAAGAAATGTCATCATTTTATCCAGTGGAGAATAGATAGCGGAGCAGGGACTAGAAAACAAACACTATAGAAGAGGCAGGCAGAGGTGCATCACCTGAGTAGATGCACCGTACCACTTCCCTGCACCCTCATCAACACCCAGACGTTTGTCCAACTTTTTTATCAGGAGTGTGAAGATGGACGTAGAGAGCGGCGATCAAACAGAGGAGTGGGAAGGCGTTCTGAAATGTTCCTCAGGTCTATCAGGAATTGACTGTGTGGAAGAGAGGAAGTGTGTTTTATCAATGAGAATTAATGTGTCTTAAAACAGTGATTGTGACAAAGTTATTAAGGATGCCTCTGGATGTTTTGGACTCTTTTGGTTACCATTTGTAGTGCATGATGAAGTTATTATTTTATTTTTTAAATAGGAACTGTCTGTCATTTAGCCACTCATACTTGCATTGGGATAATCTCGCACACGTCCAAATGCACAATTTGCCCCCTTTGCCAAAAAAAAAGAAAAAAAGAAAGAAAATGATGTAATGTATTGCCAAATGTATTTATGAGATGTAATATTGTGTATGTATGTGAATATTGCTAAATTTAGACACACACAAACCAAGTTAAGCTCAAGGAGGGAGAGAGTTCATACTGTGTATTATCTCTCCCTCAGCCATTCTCTTGATTTCCGTGCAGACTGTGTTGTGCAGCAGCACTATGGAGAGGATGCCAACCTGACCCTACAGCACTGCCATGCTCCTCATCTCTAATACATTCTCCTCACCAAGGGTTGGCACCTATCCAAACCTCCAGGCCCAATCCACAATGACTAACTTGCTAGCAGCTGTCCTAGTTTATAAACTACTGTACCTATTCCTCTGGAGAGCTTCTAGCAATGTCTCTAGGCTGTTGCAGGTCAGGGCCAGTATGTAGTACCATGTATCACAGAGTAGAACTGCTCATCTAGGATCAGTTTTGCCTTTTCAGGTCATTATGAACGAGATGTAAACGCGACCTGGTGAATTATCCTAGATCTCTGCATCTACGTTGCAAGTCTTGATAAATACAGGCCTGGGTCATCAGGCTAGACCAAGTCCGGTATGCTCAAAGCCTCCTTGGAGGTGGCCTGTAGGAGACTGCTCCACTTGCTGTCAAGGTGCTCTCTCTTAATAATGTCAGAGGACATCTGAATCTTTGCTTCCCTTTAAACTGGTTCATCTCAAGCATATTTTGGCTTGGACTGGATGAACAGATGGGCTCATACATTAGGTGGGCCCATTTTCAGTATGTGGCATATAATCTTCCATATCATTTGGGTTGCAATAGTTGGCTAAAAACTTGCATTATTTATTATTGTTAATGTTAGTACAATTATTATTATTATTATTATTATTATTATATTTGATGGTATTCTTATCCTTATTATTACTCTTGCAACAGATGGGTTTGATTTTTATGGTTTTTATTGAAAATGTTGGGAGCATTTGGGTATTTTATTTTTTAGACTTACCCAACGTAGGGAAATATCTGTGGGATTTATTTCTGTCCAAGTGAAAAAGTACTGGGTGTTGTGTCATTGCATGGTGATAATAACACACTCTGTTCTCAAGGATTCCACAGTGGTGACACATATTCTATAATAAAGATGGGGCTCATCACAGTGACTTTTGGTACAATCCAACCATTTAAATTGGGGTCGCCATAGTGATCTAGGGCGGTTGCTCTGTTAGGAATGATGATGTCATACAACAGATGTGTACTTGCCAGTTTACAGTATGACACCATTCAAATCAGACTGTCCCAGGGGTCTCTCACAAGAAACTCCAGGGCTGAGCCACAATGGTAAAGTAGCTTTGCTTGCAGTGGGTCATAGAATAAGCACCACTGAAGGAAAGCACTGCAGTACTTTTTCACCATCACATGTACAGCACCGTCTTCTTTGTGTAATTATTTATGCAGATGTCTAAAGAAAACATATGATAAAATTCCAATAGAATAATGTAGGAAATGACTGTAAAACAATAATGAAATAACAAGTATATTATAATCTATATATCAGTATTGACATATAGAAAATTATATGAAAAACAGAATCTATTTAGTCAGAAAGCTCTATATGACAGATTGACTATTGGCAGAAAAACAGATTTATAAATTGGTCTGTATTGAAAGAGGAATAATTAAATTATGTCTTGTCCATGTTTACCTGGTTTGCTACCCTTCCTTTCCTGTCCTAAAATGAGAATGTATTTAATCCCTCCCCTCACTGCCCTGCCTGTAATGAAATAAAGCAAAACCAACTACCGAGAAACTATTGCATCTGATGTCTGTTTTCTTTCAAGAGGTACATCACAAGAAAATGATAACAGAACGTTTTACAAAAATAAATAAATAAATCTTGTCATACAACTAACCCTAACACACACACCCTCCCTTGCCACTCACCTCTGTTGAATTCACTGCTCTACCACCTCCAGGACCTCCAAGGGGAGGCCAACAGCTGAGCTTACTCTTTTGATCAGCTTCTTGAGCCACTTAGTATCTAGAAAGTGGAGGTTGTGATGCAGCAGGCACTGGGGGAGTGGTACATCTGAGTGGGTGTTTGGAAGCCTTACTCACTATGGCCTAGTTGGGAGGTAGTCCATGATCCACTCACATAAGAATTCTGAGATTCTTGAACAGGGCTGAGATCCTTTTGCCATCAGGGCCCCTATATTGTGGGACCCTACTCTGCCCAAGGAACTATACTAGAAAATGTAGTAGCCTATTATCTTTTAAATCTCTTCTTATAACACACTTTTACGTGTGTGTTTTATGTGGTGTTTCCAAATGTGCCAGTTTAATTAACAAAAAAAAGTTTGTCTTTTGTTTCTCTACCTTTTATAGTGTAACTACATTTTCCCTCCTTCATATTTCTCATGCGATTGTGACATATGTTGAACATTAGCTAATGTCTGATTGATTATGTACAGTATGCAGTTATGGTTTACAATGAGACAAAAAAAAGATGTGTGATCAATGTTGTAGATACTAATCTTGTTTTTCTTCGGAGTTAACCATGAACATACCGGTCACATCGAACTATATAACCACAATCCAGCAAGCTTATACTGGCAGTAGATGGCAGTAATGCAACACCTGGTCTGAATGCTAACCGAAAACATAGACGAAGAAGAGGAAAGAGGAGGTTGAGCATCCGCAAATCACAACACAACACAGCGCCAGCGCTAACGTCAGCTAGCCAAGCTAACTAACGTTAGCCGGCAAACAACAAACTTAATTCATGTGTAATTTAGTATTTTCGTCAGTCATCTTAAATCCGTAAAAGGTGGTTATGAATTAACACCAAAAGGTCGACTTCTCCCGGTCAAACGTTTAGGTATGTTTACGTGAGAATGTTGGATGTTTTCGTTTGCAAAGTAACACAAGCTTGCTAAGCTAGCTAGCGCGACTTTCTGTTGCTGGTTTTGACAATATGCATTTAAAATGTCATTAACATAATCTGCTAGCCAGTGTTTCTGGTAACTGGTTAGCGAGCTAACTAAATTGGTGATCTACGGTAAATGATGTCCGATCTATCGCAGGGTCTAAAGTTACATGTCTGTGTATGGCCTTGTTAGCTTCCCAGCCAATTAACGTTAGCGTTATCAAACGCCAGTCATCAACTTGGAGAATCTACATTTAGGTGTAGCTACCTTGACAGTCTTATCTTATACTGGGCTGGCGTTAATTAAACAAGTTGGTTGGAATTAATCAGCTGTGGAGACAGAACACCTGCTCTGGTCTGCAGTCTGTCTCAACCCCCTTTGCAGTGACAGAAAATGTGATGAAACCTGATATAATAGCCAGCTATTTACAGTATTTTCTAGGATCAAAACATCAAATTCTTGCAGAGCAACACTAGCCTTTTCTGATAAATATCAGGATCTGATAAATATAACTAGTGTCTGCTATATATTTATATATGTATATATATATAATTTTTTTTAAATATATTTCTATATATATTTCTACTTCTATCTCACAGTGGTTAGTAGGAGTGGAGTCAGGCATGTGTGCATCTGGTAAGTACACTTCGCGGGGACCAGCTCTTATCCCGCGGATGAAGACCAAGCACCGCATATACTACATCACCCTCTTCTCTGTGGTGCTGCTGGGGCTCATCGCCACAGGGATGTTCCAGTTCTGGCCCCACTCCATTGAGTCCACAGCCGACTGGAGCCTGGACAAGCGTAGTGTACATGAGGCACCACTGGTCCGCCTCCCTGTCTCCAGCCCCATCCCGGAAAGAGGGGACCTCAGCTGCCGCATGCACACCTGTTTTGATGTGTACAGATGTGGCTACAACCCTAAGAACAGAATCAAGGTGATTACCTTTCAGGACTCCATTTAAATCAGTCATAGCAATGGAATCACAGTAAATCGTTTTACCCCCTTGAAGTATTTTATTGGCTGAATTTTTTTGCTGTTTTTGTTGCTGAATGGATGACAGTGTCTGAACCTTTTCCCTTTAGGTGCATACTTTTCCTTCCAGAAGTATGTTATTGAATGCGTTCTTTGTTGTGTTTGTTTAAGAGATTACCAATTTCCCCCCCCCCGTAGGTGTATATCTACCCACTGCAGAGGTTTGTGGATGAAGTGGGGGTTCCCATCAGCAGCACAGGGTTGTCACGCGAATACAACGACCTGCTCAGTGCCATCTCTGAGAGTGACTTCTACACTGATGACGTCACCAGGGCTTGTCTCTTTGTCCCCTCCATTGATGTGCTGAACCAGAATTCCCTGCGCATCCGAGAGACTGCCCAGGCTCTGGCCATGCTGCCTAGGTAAACCACGCCTCTATCCTAGTCACAGTCCTGGCGGAAGGGGATGGGGGTGGGCTCTATTTGGTCATGTTTACAAATGAATAATGGGGAAACAGATGTGCAGTTTTTGGCCATCCTTAGCCCATCCCAGACAAAATGTCACCATTGTGGACAAAACTTTTTGTCATGAACGCTGGTCGGCTTACTTGGGTTGGTCAGCGTAATGGGCACAGATGGCCAATTATTTGCCAATCTATGCTATTTAGGCTCAGACAGTTCTGGCAGTGTCTGAAATTTTAGGCATAGTCATGCATTGTGGCTAGTGCTATATGGCAGCTACATGGCTATCCCAGTCAGTGACCAATAGGAACATAGAAGGCAATGACAGCATGCTTGGCAGGTCATTGTGTAAAAAAAGTAAAAATTATGTTGAATTTGAAAAGAAAGTGAGTACAGCCCAACTGGACCGGAGATTGATTGGAGTATGTGCAGGAGACTTGAATAATGTTATGGCTCATCCTTATCATTAGGGAACAATAATCTTGTGTTTTATTATTAGTACACTGTATAATAACAGTTGAATAATAATAGATACAAGTTTATCTTGACTGTGTTAATATGAGCAAACACAGCGCCCACCTTGACAGAAAGTCAACTGTAGTTGTAGCTGGTGCCTAGCAGTACACCAAACATTGTACTGAAACCTTCTATGTGTCTGTTTCTAGGTGGGACAAAGGGATGAATCACCTGCTTTTCAACATGTTGCCTGGAGGGCCTCCAGACTACAACACAGCCCTGGATGTGCCCAGAGACAGGTAGCTACATCTCGCACAGCCCACCCTTCCTTATAATGGGCCTTTTTAGGAGATGATTTATGTAGCATTCAATTTACATACATGCTAGAATTTTTTGCAGGCCTGGTTAAAGGATAAGGCTGGTGTAATAAAAAATGTTTTTTATTATTGTCAACATGACCCACGAAAAGGACAAACCAATTTAAATTGACCACAAAAACAAGTGACAGAGCTGTACTTTTTATTTTGGTCAGTATAATTCATCACTGCAATGAACATGAGCATCATAGTTTTTCCCAGAATCACTGTATGAAGTGACAGTGATCGGCTCAGTAGTTCCAGTTCAGGCAGACTCGAGGTGCTTGCTGTCACTTCATACAGTTATTCCGGGAAAAACTACGATGCTCACATTCATTGCGTGTGATGAATTATAAAAAGTACGGCTCTGTGACTTGTTTTAGCGGTTTTTGGAAAATGATATATGAGCTATAATCCGGTGTTGGCTGGACGGACCATACTTGTAATTAGAAGAAATGCATTGTTGGTTTTGTTCTTTTTTGTAGGCTATATTGACAATAAGAAAAAAAAATATTACACCGGCCTCATTCTTTAAAAAAACATCATATAAACTTAGAATTTAATTTACAGGGAAGCAAAGTGAGCAGAAAAGGTTGCAGGCATAAATACAGAAAATGTTATCCAAACCACCAGAGGGAAGCATGGTGTCAAAATCTACAATATCTTTCAGTGTCTCAAAGCAAGAGGAAGACCAGGATCCCTTCTTGTTTGATAGTACACTTTTTATTTCCCTTTTGATTAGGCTATATTTATCTTTTTATATTGATTTGATAATTCAGATGGAATTCTTTGTCTTTGTCACTGTTTTACAAAATGCAAAGACATGTACTATAGTTAAAGACACCCAGACTCTCTAAAAATTCAGTTGATGAAGATCATTAAAGGGTTACTTATAAGTGTCACAGTCTCTTTTGCACATGGTTAATCTACTGGAATTTACCAGCACAGAGCCCATGTTTTGCTGCCTTTGTCTTAACTGATAGTTGTGGGTTGAAAAGGTGGGTTTTATGAACACTGAGCCTTGAGACAATGAACATTTATCTGGAGCTGTAGGGAATTTCCGGGGCTCATCCAGCTGGGCTCCATTTGGCATGGGGCCTCATCAGAACCAGGTGCGTGTGTGTGTGTGTGTGTGTGTGTGTGTGTGTGTGTGTGTGTGTGTGTGTGTGTGTGTGTGTGTGAGGGAAAAAGAGAGAGAGAGAGAGAGAGAGAGAGAGAGAGAAAGAGAGAGAGAGAGAGACAGAGAGAGAGAGAGAGAGAGTGGTATTATTCTCCAGGTGGCACTCAGGGGCCCCGCTGGCTGCTGCCCATTACCAAATACCCTCAGACTCGTACTGTACCCCTGTGAAACACATTATCTTGA
>OMKL01033864.1:3750-14564 GCA_900302295.1 Parasudis fraserbrunneri
TGGATTTAGTGTGATAAGAGAGAATGCAAGATGGACATCCACACCAGAATCCAATTTCAAGAAGTCAGCCAGACCAATACATGCATGTTTAATTGGGCAGGGTGTTAGTGCTCTCTTTGTCTTTTCTTGGGATGTGTCTCAATAAAGGCTTCAGTCCCCGACTACTGTAGATGCTTATTACTTTATAAAGGATTGGTTCATTTGCATTGCTTTTATGATTTAACCCTTATTTCCTAAAGCAAATGTTGCTTCTCCATTTCAATCAACACATTTGTGTCTCTGGGAAATAGCCTTTCCCATGCCTTTTTCTCTCTGATAAGGAAAGGCCAGCCTCTGGATGATGACAGAGAGGCTGACTGTCTCTCTTCCCTGGGTGTTTGCCTCTGACACACAGCGGTATTAAGACTACGGTATAAGTGACTGATTGATCTCCAGGAAAAATTATCTGTGAGAATGCGATTTTTTGAGAGAATCACGTGGGGTAACTACCAGGTATAGACAAATTATCTGCTAGCCAAGGTTTGGCTCTCAGTACTCAAAAGGGTTTTATCACAAGTGTTCAGCATGAAAGAAGGTCAAGCGGTATGATTAGTTAGTCATTAAATCATTTGAATTCAAACTGTGAAAACAGGGGTTATGCAACCAAATTATAACAAATTGACCTCTGATTACTTGTCTCAAGCAGCTGGTGTTCAAATCAGAACAAAATGCACCTACTTACCCCTTCCCTTACCAAAAAAATTAAGAAATAAAGCATTATCATGATGGCAGTGACCAAAAACGATGGAAAAATACCATCTGTATTATGGTTTAAATTGGATAATACCATGGTATTATTTAGTACAAAGTGGTACCATGGCAGTACATGACTTTTACCTTGGCAGTATCATATTATTTATACCATGGTAAAACTGAAATTACCATCAAACTACCATGATACTTTCATTTTCATAAGGGTCATTACTGAGTAAATTAAATAATTAAATAACACTGATCACAAATAAAATATTTAAAACTGTCGATATCTGCTACTGCTGAATGTATATGTAAATGTATGGTCTAATTTCATGCCAAATTCCATTTTTAAATTCCTTTCAAAAACCAAGTAACCAAGAGACAAATGATTTATCATGTTAATAATCATTTTCATTTTTCCACCAGGAGAGGGGGATTTTTAACCTCAGTACAGTTTTATCGTCCCTAAAATAGATTTTTTTTTTTGTGATATGGAGGCCTCATAATGCTGACGCAAGACACATAAGTCATATTGTTTGAATTAAACTCTATTGAACATTGCTCCAAATCTCCCTATGCTGGGATTTTGTCACCGTCAATCACAGACGCCTGCAGACAAGAGAGAGAAGAAGAGATGCACGTGGAGAGCAACTCTCGGTCTTGTCTCTGTGAATGAGGGAATTAACTCCACGCACATAAATATGTTGGCTGGAAAAAAAAGAATTACCCATCCGCATTCGAGGCAGCACATCCTTTCAAAATCCCCCTTTCTCTATGCAAACAAGAGCAATTCATTTGAATAATACTCCCTAAACCTGTCTCATTCGCTTGTTTTCCCTTTGAGAAGCAATCACCAGTTGTCTGCTTGTAATTTATGACCACAGTCAAATCTGCCGTGGTTTTACAGGGGCGCATTAGAAAACATACTCTCTGTTATTGTGAAGTATTATGCCAAATGGGGAAAAATACACAATTTAATGGAAACAGACAGGTGTTTTCCAAGGTGGATCCTCAGCATTATGCTTTTCTGAGACACCGAAGTAGAAGATTGATTATTTTGCAGGGCTACTTGGTGCCTTGATGCATTATCCAAATTATGCAAATAGAATATCAGTATGAACTATTTTAAGAACATTCTAGATATTTAAACGTTGTTTCTCCTTTAGATTAAGATACGAGCTAAGGAATTTTTTTTGCATGGGGCTCTAAGGATGGCAATGTTGGTCGGTCGCTTGGTCGGTCACTTTGGTCCTAGCCACTACTTTAGAACTTTCTAAAGGTGATTTTTGCCTGTTAAACTTGAGAAAATTGCCAGAGAATCCACACTTTCGGACACTTGTTGACTACAGGTTTGGGGGAAATTAGGTTTTATGAAGAGACACAAGAATTTCTCTGGACACTCTGCCTCCCAAATCGCTTTAGAATTCTAACCTGGTCCACCACTGACGTCACAGCACCGTCACAGTTGTGACATGGCAGCGTCACAGCTGCACTGCAGTTGCAGTGCACCCAGCCGGCGTTCACAGCATGAAATGCATAATTGCATCAGAATTATCCACATAGCCTTTGCTTAAGCAGAATTTATTTTTTATAAGATTAAATAATAAACACTGCCAGAGGCCTGTCAGATTTTGAGACATTCTATGTACTTGCTATTGTGCAGTACTCCTATACTAAACTATATTGACAATTTTTTCACCTATTATTTTTTTTCAGATGCAGATTTAAATGCACTGTTTAGCTGAAATATAAGAAAAGTAAAACCTTGCAATTATGTCTGCCCTCTCCTGCTAGCATTCTCGCAATGATTTCCAGGATATCCAATTTGTTCTCACTGGCAGCCAACTTCCCCCTCATGGAACAATGACTGTCACGCTCCCCCATGTGGGGCTTTGGCTTTTTATTCAATGGCTGTGTAGTAGCCTCACGTGGGGCTTGGGCTCACTGGCTTACGATTGGTTAGATTATGTCAAGCCTGTCATTCAAGGGGCTGCATTGTCAATCAATGCCATGTGCCATGCTGGCTTGTATGCCAGGTATTGTCAATTAATACGACACGTGTTGTCAGTTAGGAGGCAGGGAACCAATGTTGGACATGCCGAACAACCAACCAACCAACCACTCCCCCAACCGCCCAAACAGTGTCTCTAGATCTGCCATGGCCTCTTGGGGCTTTTAATGACCAGGGACTTCAGATGATGGGAAATTTGCTCTTTGCCCACAACGAGTTTGGGCACAGGTATCTAGTTGATCGTCATCACGGAGGTCGTCTATTTTATGAGTACAAACAACAACAAAATTCCTGCAAAGATCATGGTCTGCTTTTATGTCCAAAACAAAGAGATGATTAATTTCTCCACCATCTCTTAACATGATCCACTCTAGTTTGGAAGTTGCTTTTGCTTACATCACATAAGGCCGTATTCTCATTGGTAGCACTTTGTAAGGTCAGCGGCAACCGAGGTCAAAGTTGAAATAATTAGAACTTTGAGCACAGCACTTGGTGGCAATTTTGAGTGGTGCGGCTGAGCCTGCCGCCCAGTTGGGCACCACCGCTCTCCCCGTGGGAAAACAATGGCTCAGCCAGTGCAAAGAGATTTTGGTGGTCTTCTGTAGAGGCCTTTAGTCTTGTTCTAAAGCAGGTGTCTCTTTTAGACAACTTTGGATTGCAACAGTTAATAGGTTCTAGAAATGGATGCAACAATGAGAATACTCATACAGATATACCTCAAACTGAAGCACATTTACCTCTCTCTCCCTCTCTCTCACCAACCCTTCAACATGCTCTTCTACCAAGAGGATAGATATAATAATAAAAAAACCTTTTTATTCTACTGTCCCCATTAGAAAGCCATTGCTCTTCGTGGTAGCCTTTTTCATTGGTAGAGCTCTCAGCTCTACCAGAATACCTGTATTCACTGGTGGAGCTCTCTATTTGTTGAAACACAAATAGGACTGTCTGGACTGTCTTAGGTGCCATTTGACAAATACGTGAGTGGCGCTCCATAGAATACCTGTACAAGAAGGACTAAAGTGACTTCTTCTCCGTCACACAACCTTACCTCACAACCTTGTTCTGGAAGACCGGAATGTCTTAACACCCCATATGAAGAGTCACTAATGTAGCCCAAGGAGGAGTGAGTCTGGAGGGGGTTGCAGCATGGGCACCTTCCTCCGCAGAACCAAGATCCTCACTTTTTAGAATTTAACTGGAGTTAACAGTAGTCAATTAAACTGTTAAAGAGGCACTTTACCAGAAACAATGCTGATTTATCATACACAAAATCTCAGACAATTCCCCCACTTGTAAACACCATTGCTAAAATTAATTTGGTTCGAGAATGATTAATTATTAATGTGGGCCACTCCTGTTATCCAGTGCCTTTTTGACCTCATAACTTTTGACAAAGAAATAGTAGATTTTCTAGGTTTTTCATATTCTATCAGAAAAAGGACATGTTTAACTTTCAGTAAAACATTATTGGCAGAGCTAAGGCACTTAAATCCTTACAGCATAATTATGGGCAGATCAGACATGGAGCAGAAGAATATTCCACCCTGTTCGGGACATAAACATAACATTCTGAAAGTGTTAATCATGCATGTGTATAACATTATTTATGTTTTCTTAGACATCAAGTGTCCCTTACTCTATCACATTATTTTTTTTCTTCAAATAATTATGAAACAATTATTACTGAGTGAAATGCCAGCACCCCATTTTCCAAAAAAGTACATAATTAACACAATTTATTCAAAATCTTATGTGTGCGGTTGACCCACTCTATCTCTGCTAATTACTACAAAAACATGAATAACATGAGATATTATTGTCAAATTATTATTTGAAAATACTTACATAACAGGGTGGAATTGAGCATAGCAGAGTGGAATTAATACCAATAATGAACAAAGGATTTGAACAATGACACATTTCTTATTAACTTGGTATGTTTGTTATTCCTTGTCAGTTTAGTATATTACCAATTTACCAGTCAATCAATCAATCAATCAATCAATCAATCAATCCAACAGATTATGTAGAAATACAACATAATAACTATGTAATAACTCAGTCTGTTGCTAGCCAATTATTCACCTAAGCTGCGTAAACAAGCTATCATCGAAGTGCCACCAAAGACTTCTACACTACACTAATATTCATATTTAGGCTACACATCACATCATCTAAAAATACAACTCCATGACTACTAGCCTGGGTAATCATGAAAATGTTGAAGTTCCCCTGAAGATCTTTATCAGTGCTTCACATCTATGAAAGTGTCCTTTTATTCTTTGGGCGCACGTCTCTTGCTCACTGATGTCTCCTATTCTATTTTCTATCTATAGAAATCTTCTATTATCTATAGTCTATCTGTCATCTCTCTTTCTGTTTCTTGAGGTAGTTTGCTATCCCCTCTGGGTCTACACCGGTCTTCTGTAGCATCACTGCATTTCAGCAGCACTTAGTGATGGAGCCATTTCCTAACGAATGCACACGTTCATTGAATATTATTTATATCGTTTTGCTAACCTTTCATTTATTTAACCAGGTAAGTCTAGTAAGTTTGATAATTACATTACCAGTCCTCATCACAGTTGACTGTACAGTATATGGCAAATATTAGATTATGTCATTATAAATCTTTTATTTACTATATTTTCGTACAACATTTCCACGCTGTGGTAGGTGCATATACTGTGCCTAACAGGGCAGACATTTTTAGCCATAATCTGTGAGTGATCAAGATTGAGCTAGTTTGACCTGGGACAAATGAGGATTTAAACTTTTATACCAAACAGGTTTTGAAATTATAACATTAATTATTAATTGTCTCTAGAACTTAGCATAACAGGGTGGAACTTTTAAGAGTGTGGTACAATCAAGTTAGCATTATAAAACATTGTTTTTGATTTAACTTTGTTTATGATTTGTTTGTTTATTAATCCTTTGTGTTCCCACCTAATAAAATGATGTCACTTCCTGAATGGGATGTCAATGCAAGAATGCAAACTAACAGGGTGGAAATTGATCTTAGGGACACACAGAACATCACACAAATAATGAAAATAACTACAGTAACCATTAAAAACATACATGATTAGATATGTGAACTATAAAATGAGGACGAGGTATTTTGAGTTCTTTATTTTTTTGTATATTGAGTATTTTAATATTTTTATGGCTAATATTTCTTCTAGAGGTTGATACAGTAGCAGCTGGGGACATGGTAAAAATGCACACATCAACCAAAAACAAAGTTGCTAAAATATATAAAATGGATCTTTAATAACCATAGTTTTGTGTTTACATGGTAAAGAAGATCTAAACTTATAATTGAAGCCTTTTGGAAGTGACATTTTACATACGTTACAGAGAATATTAAGAGATATTTCCTGGGGACAGAAAGGACATGCATACCAGGAATGACCCATGTGTTTAAATTTGTCTTCCAGTGATGTCAACGGATGACACTGAGTCTTGAGTTATTTACAGCTCAATTAATTGATATAGGTGATAAAATAACAAAGCCGAAAGCTTTAGGGAGGGTTAATATAAGTATAGTTTTTGCAAGAAAGAACCATAGAAGTCTGTTTAACATTTTTAGATGACAAATGTTTTCAAACCTTCGAGCATTCCCTCCAATACACATCTAGCACAGAGCTAATATCACTGAAAGAGATCTCTCCATCTCAAGCCATGACAAAATAAGTTTCAGACACGTGATGCTTTCCATCCTCACGGTCAGTAGTTGTGTTACCTACCCGTACAGGCATTGTAGCACACAGTATGTGGATGATAGGATATTGACATTATGGATCCACACATACAGTGTATCACTACTGAAGCTGTATATCCTGTATACCTTACTGTTGGGACTAGATCTCCAGTTTAATGACAGTCCGAGACACAGTGCTGTGGTTGAGTGTGCACCTAAACATACCCTCTTCAGGACAGCCAGTCGTGGTCTGTGCACAGGCAGCACTGTAACTGAGAGATATGGAGCCGGATATTCATGAGGAATATCAGGGAGGTCACATGGGTCATTGTGGCAATAACGGCATATATACGTGTATGAACCTCATAACTCCAGCTTTGGCGATCGTTGTGTTTTTACTTTGAAGGTTTACATGGTCTTTTATGGGTCAAGAGTGTACATGAGGGAACTTGAGTGCTTAAAAACCCTTGATGAATTAAAAAAATACATGGCGATCAATCAGGTTATTTTCCTCAGTTCCTGTAAAAGCTGTCTTTTTGCAGGTACAAGGTTTTTGCACAACGATGAAAAGCTTCCTGCTGCCTGCCCTAATTTTATTCTACTCACACCCATAGGTGACTGAGCTGACGGCATGAATACATAAAGGCAAGGGTTTTCAGCACGGACAATAGAGGCAGCCATTCAACAATTACGCTTCTGGAAAAAGGTCGAGGATAAAACTGCCATAGATGACTTGCTTCAGTTGAAGTAAGATTAACTGAGTTTGCCGTCTTGAAACTGAATTTATTTCAAAGAAGAGATGAAGGCACAGGGGTGAGACATGCGTTTAAACGGAAGGAGAATGTGAGCACCACTGTGTGGTAAGATTGGGGAGTTACATGTGGGTTTTCTCACTGTTGGTAATAAAGCATTCAATATTTATAGCTATTAAACCATGATAAAGTTCATAATAACAATTTAAAAAAAATACACGTCATATTAAATATACATTTAATCATTTGTATCAAAGATAATACTCAATTAATGTTAAAACATAATCAAATGAGCTTGTGAAACCTTCCACTTACCAAATAATAAAGTCATACATACACTTATATAAGATTTTGTTTGTGACATTAAAAACTTTACACAAAATTATTAGAACGACGTAGAAAGATGTAGTAATCATAACTACCTAAACTAAACTCAGGACGTGTGCTTATCAAGATTTTCAGAGTAGTGCTGATCCATCTAAGATCACATTGTTAATTTTCAGATAATTATAACAGATGACAACTGATAAATGTCATTATATCTTGGATCAGCACTTGTGCTCTGAGAGTTCCGACAAACATAGGCCCAGATCCCTGCCTTCTAGGTCAGTGTGAAAACATTCTTCAGTCATTCAGCTGTCACAGGAGCCACATTACATACACAATGGATAGGAGAGCGGGACAGCACATTCTAACTAAAACGTGTTCAATCCCTCATTCAACCACATGAGGCCACTGCAGCTGGATAAATCTTTTCTTGCTCTGTCGGACAGTTTCAGTTCCTATTGCACAATGACTGCCTCCACAATGGGGGGCGGGGGGTATATTCAGCGGAGATGATAGTCCCCTCTCTCTCTCACACGCACACTCGGGATGAGCCAAACAGATTGAGCTTGTAAGTGAGTATGACTCAAGCCTATCGTCACAGGTAACACCCGCTGAACACTTGGCACCTAACCAGGGAAGGAATGCATGCTATGCCGAGCGCATTCAAAACCGGTTCATCGGGGGAAAATACTGTAGCGAGCAGCTTTCCGGCTCGACCGAGCGAACAGCTGCTTTGTGAGGCAGAGCGGGGGCCACGGACATTCCTTACAGAGCCAACTGCCTAATCAAGTACATTCAGTGAGCTAGGCTGGAGCGAGTGGAGCTGTCACTTTCGTGTGCATTCTGAGGAGTGTCACAAACAACACTTGTTATGATATAGATCTGCCCATTGCACTTGTGTTTTGCCTCCCTTTAGTGACAAGGCAACAGTTACATTTATAAATATTTAGTTAAAAGTAGTCATTTTTTGAGTATAATTCTAATGGATACATTTTTTACTTGACTGTAAACTGATCATGTATAGTGGAATGTTAACCTAACCTAAAGTAAGTTACTTTATGCTGAATCAACAAAGTATATCATACTTAAAGTATATCTTTGGCATCATTTGACTTTTTTTTTGGCATTGTACTTGTAGCCCTGAGAAGGTCCATGTCATGCTGGCGCGGTGCCTAGTAACGGCTGGCATTATCGTAGGAGGTCACATCCAGGTCGAAGAAGTCCTCCAGCTTCCACTGGAGGGTCTCGAATGTAGGCCTGTCCTGCTCGTTCTGCCTCCAACAATCCATCATGATCTCATACAAGACCTTGGGGCATTTGGGGGGACACGACATCCTGTAGCCGGTGGGAAGCTTCTGGACCACCTGGTAGTTGGTCATGGCTTGGGGAAGACAAAAAAAATCACAACATGATGTTCTACTGATCTCACAGTTATGACCCTTTGAGATCCAAGTACCAGTATAAAAGTAGCATAACATTTACTTCTCTTACTATGCTATGAACCCTGAGGTACACTGTACTTAGGTTATTGTTATTTTTTTTTAATATATCATATATATATATATTTTTTTTTATGTACAAAAGACACAATACAGTGCAATACAGTACATTACAGAGCTCCCCTGGATTTACCAAAGTGTTCTCTCCGACAGAGGTGGGGTTGGGACAGCACCCTCCCCCAGATGCACCCCCGCAGAGTGAGAACCAGCACTATGTGTATGCTTTTTATATGTGTGTGGATAACCGTCAGACAGATGAGACAAGACAAACAGGACAAACAACACCATGCTAGGGATGCAGCTACAGATAAAATAGAACCATAAGCAAAGTTAGAGAAAATGTATATTAGTAAAAAAGGAAGAAACTTAAATGAAATTATAATATGAAAAGGTGAATGCACTAAGGTTTAGCATCCTAAAGAATGAGGCAGATAATGTAGGTGAGAGAAGTGATGCATGGGAAGAAACTATTTTAGTGTAGGGCTGCATTGGAACAAACTATTTTAGTGCAGGGCTGCATGGGAATGAACTATTTTATTGTAGGGCTGCATGGATAGGAACTATTTTAGTGGAGGACTGCTTGGGAAGGAACTATTTTAGTGTAAAGGACCATATCATCTAGACTATTATCTCAGTATGCTATGCACATGATTATTTCATGACCTGCCTACTCAAGTTAACAGTTAATCACAGTGACAGTGAACTCATTTAATAAGATTTATAACTGAGGTGATTGAATATCAAATCTTACCTGGGTATGGCATCTGGCCAAAAGTCATAATCTCATACAGCAGGATTCCGAAGGACCAGACGTCTGACTTGATGGAGAACTTGTTGTCATGGATTGCCTCTGGAGCAGTCCATTTAACAGGAAATTTAGTGCCTTCTTTGGCTTCATACACATATTCATTCTCCATCTAAAAAAAAGAAAAAAGAAAAAACAAGGCAAAGAAGTTAATTTTTATTGGTGAGATCCTAATAGCACCCAGCTCAAAATGCTGATTTAAAGGGAAAGTTTAGAACTTTGGACCCCTAGCACTATGAATGTCGATTGGTAGAGACCTTTCTCAGCACAATCCATGCTGTTCTTCATTATGGATACCCGCAGTTCTGGCTACTTAACCACAAAACTAACAAAGAAATGAGGCCACTCTTCAGTATGTACAAAAAGCCCTGAAACCTATGTTTAAGCTTTTTTTTTTTTTTTTTGTACAGTGGCCCCATTACTTTACATTAATTTTGTGGCTAACTAAGGAGGAGCTGGGTATCCAGTATGAACCACATGGATTGTGCTGAGAAAGGACTCTTACAGGCCCTTCAGACAGGACGCGACAACGGCACAGCTGCGCTCTGAAACCCATTATTTCCAATGGTTTGCGCCATGCCGGCTTTTCAATGCGCCGAGCAAAGTGCAGGCACAGCGCACTCCTCTGCGAGCTTGTTGAATTTTGGGCGCCTCAAATAGAAACGAAAGGCAGTCAGCCAGGCAGAGGAGGGGAAGTTGATACTGGCACTATTACAATTTCTTGATTTCTACAAACACATTTCAAACCAAAAGGGCAATGCCAGGTATGTTTAAACAATGCAAAGCTCTATTGTTCTACTCTTCTCCTGAAAACCCTTATCTGCTGTAAGAGAGGTAACCCACCATGAAGACCCGGGCAAGGCCAAAGTCGGCCACCTTGCAGATGTTGTTCTCCCCCACCAGCACGTTCCTGGCTGCCAGGTCTCTGTGGATGTAGTTCTGTAGCTCCAGGAATGCCATGCCAGAAGCCACCTGG